>PVHP010007858.1:0-55279 GCA_004024765.1 Zapus hudsonius
TTTCTTTTTTTTTTTTTTTTTTACTGCTTTGCTATCTGAAACGTATTTTGGTTTATGTTCAATGACATAAAACTACACTGAGATGGCATTTTATTGCTCAGTGAAATATTATATACTAAAACTACTTATCATTAGACCACAGTAAACTTCAAAAAAATAAAATTCAGCAATTATAGTTAAGTTACAAAAAAGGTGAAAATACAAAACATTACTAAACAGTGGCCATCTAGTAACTGGCTAAACAAAGCAAAGGAAACAATTTCAACATTCAGTCAGTCAACACCTCAGTGTGGTGAGTTAAATTCAGAGTGTGAAGGTGCCAACTTGATGGCAGTTTTCCATGATCTAAAGCTGAAGGCCAAACTCTATACAGAGGACAACACTGGGATATTTAGGACATTCACACTTGAGTTGAGGGACTAAGTGAACTCCTTGGCTTCAAATGCAGTTCATTTAAACCTCAAAATCTCATAGCATTCTGAAGCCAGGCAATGCCAAACTCAACCTTCCTTAGGAAGGGTTTTCAGAAAACAGCCCGGCAGAGCCACAGCACACCCTCCTCCAAGTTCAAATGGCTTAGGACACGTGCAAAGTGCTCCTGCTTTCATCACGCACTCAGCAGTAGGTCTGAGGTCACCAGGGAGAAACAAAGTGGAGCATTATCATGAGGGGAATGTTGGAGGTACAGTGTTATCACAAATGCCTCATGAGAAGCCATCATGGGGTCAAACATGTCAGTATGTACAGCTAGTTGTCGGCTCTTTCTGTGGGGTCTCAGCATTTGTAGATGGTCTGGCCTTTGTCTCTATGAATACCTGTGACTCAAGCAGATTCTCCTCCAGCTGAAAGCTGGGGCAGGATGACACCCAGGAATGGTCCCTGAAGGGGTACCTGTTGAGGCTCCCTGTGCTCCCCATCACCCCCCAGCCCAGCCCCGGGTTTGGAGGCTTTTGGCCAGTTCATCCCCATCGGGACAATCTCCTTTGGCGGAAGCTATGTCCTTCAGTGCAAGTTCTCAAGGGAAACAAATTCTACCGTAACTTTCAGCACAAGAAATGAATGTTCTCAGAGTCCGAAGGGTTGAGTTTTGTCACAATACTTACGTGTCCCCTTCTGTCAACCTTGATGGTTCCTGAAACCAACCATTCTTCCTGCTTCTTCAGGAGCAAAAGCCAACAGGGAAAAGGCCACAATCTTTCTTTCTTTTTTTTTCTTGAGGCAGGGTCTCACTCTAGCCCAGGTTGACTGGAATTCACTGTCATCTCAGGTTGGCCTCGAACTCACAGCGGTCCTCCTGCCTCTGCCTCCCTCTGCTGGGATTAAAGGCGTGCGCTACATCATCTGATATTTATTTCTTGAGTCTTCCAATGTGAAGGAAATAACTATACAACAAAATGAAATGGGTAAATCTTAATATGTCCCAGAAGTTTGGACAAATGCACATATGCACCTGTGACCCACACCCCCGTTAAGAGGTACATACAGAACATGACCAGAACATTCCCTAGATGCCCCTTCCCAGCCAGTTCCTGCCCACAACCCCACCTCAGGGCAGCCACCATTCCGATAGGTTTCCACCACAGACTAGATCTCGACATGGGGGTGTGTGGGGGTGCCCGTCCTGTTGCCAGGGTGCAGTGTCTGCTTACAACTCTGCCACCCTCTCCTTATTTCCCACACTGCCTGCCTCCCTGTTTCCCCCAGGCCTCTCCTTGCTGACCTGGAGCACACCAAGTTCATTCTCACCTCGACCTCCACACTCTCTGCCCCTTCTGTCCAAGTGCTTTTCCTACAGCTGGTGCAGGGCTGGCTCTTTCCCCATTCCAGCGTTAGCTCAAGTGTCACCTCCTCAGAAGCCTTTCTGCACTGTTCTCTCCTCTGAACCACTTCTCACCCAAAGTTGAGTGTCCGTATAACACAGATACTTTCTTTTGTGCTTGTGCACGTATGTATGTGTGGGTCTGAGTGCTCATATATGTGTGCGTGATGTATGTGCGAGCAGGTGGGGGGGTCAGAAGTTGACGTCAAGTGTCTTCTTCACTTCACCTTATTTTTTTCTTTATTATCCATAATTAGATACATCGAATGAGCAAATAATGTGTTGGTGTCCCCAGTTCCCTGATTCCCCTCTTCCCTTCCACCTTATTTTTGGAACATTTTTATTTATGAGCAGAGAGAGAGAGAGAGAGAGAATGGACACACCAGGACCTCTTGCTACTGCAAACAAATTCCAGATGGACTGACATTTGATGTATGGGTACTAGGGACTTGAACCAGGAATAGCAGGCTTTGCAAGCTAGTGCTTTTAACTGCTGAGCCGTCATCCTAGCCCTTCCACCAATTAATTTTAAAAATATTTTATTTGTGAAAGAGGCAGATATATAGAGAGAATGGGCGCACCAGGGCCTTCAGCCACTGCAAACAAACTCCAAATACATGTGCCACCTTGTGCATCTGGCTTTATGTGGGTACTGGGGAATCGAACTCTGGTCCTTCTGCTTTGCAGGCAAATATTTTAACCCCTAAGCTATCTCTCCAGCCTCCACCTTAATTTTTTTTCTTTTGAAAACATATCTATTAAGTTCTAAAACCTTGAATAACTTTTTCCCAAAAACGCCAATTAAAACCAAGAAAATCTAAATGTCAGCATCTTTGCTAGCGGGTGGCCACTCTCATTGTCCATAAGGAAGGTGAGCCCGCAGCTCTGACGGCTTCCCCTGGGCCTCCACTTTATGT
The DNA here is from genome assembly GCA_004024765.1 of Zapus hudsonius. NCBI lineage: Eukaryota > Metazoa > Chordata > Mammalia > Rodentia > Dipodidae > Zapus > Zapus hudsonius. The sequence goes on from PVHP010007858.1 coordinate 2,737, forward strand.
CTTTGACCCCATGAAAATGTCTTTTCAAAGCAGTGGTATCTGCCCATGGAGAATTTAAACAGGCGTCATCGTCTTTTTCTTCCAGTTTCTTGAGCTCCTCTTGTCTCCCATGGTAACAAACAGAGCATCAGCTGCCTCTGCTCCTCGATGCTCCCGGACTGCTGCTCCCTGGCCCCTTTGCTGAAGCTTGACAATAATTTTGTTCTTATTGTTGCCCACATAGTTGGCAAGCTTCTTTGCTCTTCTCAGTTCCTTGACTGCCCACCACAGCTGTGCCTCTGATTCTTGAATGACATTGAGTCCTGCCTGAGTTCTGGACAGAAATTCTTTATTTTCAAATTCCACCCAGATGGGACCAGACAGTGGCAGCCTCATGGGATGGTCCAGGTCATCTTTCACCATCTCCACAGTGACACAGACACTGGCTTCCACTAGTGTCTTAGAGATTATTGCTGTGGCTTCTATATAGTCTTTAAAACCTGCTTCAGTTTTCATTTGGAGCTTGCCCTTTCCTCATCCAATCTCGTCCTTTTTAAAAACCGAACCTCCTCTAGGGATGCACTTTCTTCCCCATTCATCCTTTAATTTCAGCTCCTCAACCTGCTCCACAGTCCTTGCAGATTAGGAGGGAGAAGTAGGCCATGTTCTGCCAGTTCATTTCTGAGCTCAGGCGCTGCACTCTGAGCTGTAGCGCTAGGTCACCTGCAAGGTGAGCTCTTCCAGCTCGCTGCTCCACGGCGGCCCCAGCGCTGGGATTACAGGTGGGAGCCACCTTGCTGGCTTTCACAGGGTGCTGGGATCTGAATTCAGGTTCTCATGCTTGTAAGGCAAGCGCTTTACCCACCATCTCCCAAGCCCCTGATAAATATTCTTGAATGATGGAAGGAGAGAGTGTATAGATGTAAACTGTAATCTACTTCCTGCAAATTCCACCTCAGGATGGGCTTCCTTGGAAAATCCCACTTTCTAGTGGTGGCTAAGCAATGCTCCTGGGAACAAGGAGGGACAAGGCCTGTGGTGGCCAGTGAGCAGAGGGTTCTGGATCCACAGGGAGATCCATGTGTGCCCTGCAGTCATATAGAGAAAGCTTCTAGCTGGGTGTGGTGGTGCACATGTTTGTTGATTACCGAAAATTCGAGACCAGTCTGGGATACAGAGTGAATTCCAGGTCAGCCTGAACCAGAGCAAGACCCTACTTCAGAAAAGTAGGTGTGTCTTTGGCTTTTTATCCTCTTTGGTTCCCACAAGACCTCAGTTTGTTTAACCAGCCAGCAGTCAAGTTCAACTCAGTCTCAGCTCGGCTGGTCCTCTGTGTTGATGACTATGAAAACATTTCACAGGCAGAGGAACCAGGACATCTTCCAAACTTGATGTTCAACCAGCCATCAAATTGCAGTCAAGCAGAATGGGCCAGGTCTCTTGCAAAAAGAAATAACTGTAAACCCCATTCTTCCGAGGCAGCACTACCTGGGGACAGGTGTCTTTGCTGCCGGTGAAAGGGTCAGTGGCCAGGAATCATCACTCTGGGTTGCAGTTGGTGTCTTTGTGGGTTGCTGTTTTTAGATAGTCTTTGTCAGCTGCCAAGGCCGGAGGTGAAGCTGCCTGTCAGGTTGCCCAGCCCTGGCCCCAAGAGTGTGATATTTGAGCTGCTTCCAGTTATGAACTAGGCTTCACCACGCAGCTGGAAACATCTGCCTGTAGGCAGGGTGAGAGTGCTTTGTTTCGTTAATCATTTTCTCAGCATCATTCCCCAAATGCTTTCAAATCACTAGATCTTATTGCAGCATCTTCTCTTGTCAGAAAGGAGTCCAGGGGGAATGGTGGCTCACACCTTTAATCCCAACACTCAGGAGGCTGAGGTAAGAGGATTGCCGTGAGATAGTTCCAGCTAGAATGAGACCTGCCTCAAGAAAAAAAAAAAAAGCTTGGTTTTGTCATTTTAAGAAAACACCCTGGGCTAGAGAGATAGCTCAGTGATTAAGGCACTTGCCTGCAAAGCAGAAGGACCTGAGTTCAATAAAGCCAGACACACAAGGTGGCACATGCATCTGGAGTTCGTTTGCAGTGGCTGGAGGCCCTGGAAAGTCCATTCTCTCTCTCTGTCTCTTTCTCTCATTCTCTCAAATAATATATATTTTTTTAAAAATTAAAAATACCCTTTGACTGAGGATTCGGCTCAGTTGGTAGAGTGCATAAAAGAAGTCTTGGGTTCCATCCCAGCACCACATAAACCTGGTACCATGGGGCATACCTGTAATCCCAGCACTCCAGAGGAGGAGACAGGAGGATCAGAAGTTCAAGGTCACAGGTGGCACATGCCTTTAATTCTAGCACCTGGGAGGCAGACAGCCAAGAGTTCAAAGCCACTCTGAGACTTCATAGCGAATTCTGGGCTAGAGGAGACTCTACCTTAAAAAAACCAAGATAAAAAAGTTCAAGGTCATCACTACAAAGTGAGTTTGAGGCCAGCCTGGGCTACATAAGGCACTGTCTCAACAACAAAAAAAACCACACTTGGATGATCTGGGTATTTCCCCAGAGACATTAGTGTGGTTTCTTAAGAGCACAGTTAGGCTCATTACGGAAAAGGGACACCAGGGACCTTGTCCATGTTTGGTGGGGAATGACCGTAGCCCAGGGAGGTGGTCAGTACCTAGAAATGTCTATGAGGCAGAAAGGCTGCCTCCTTGTTCTTCCAGAGGCAGTAAGTCCCACTTTCATCCTCCCGCAATAACATCTCCAAAAGTGTCCCGCGGGAGGGAGGAAAGGGGTGGAGTGTCCCGGGCGGGGCTGGCCGAGGTGGGGGGGACACGACTCGTTCGTGTTTATTATAACTTAACTCCCTTTAAAAGGAAAACTATGATCGGAATCCGGGAGGTGGTGAGGACGTGACCCGCGCCCGCCCGCCTGGGCGCTGTCTCCACGGTGTCCCCCGCTTGGGGCTGGCACTGACGCTGCCCAGGCGCCCCGTGAGTCTCCTCCCCGCGTCCCCAGTCCCCTAGGCGGGTTCCCAGCGGGCGGCGCCCCGGACTCCGTGCGCGTCCTCCCCACTCCGGACCTCCGTGCGCGTCCTCCCCACCCAGGACCTCCGTGCGCGTCCTCCCCACCTCGGACCTCCGTGCGTGTCCTCCCCACCCAGGACCTCCGTGCGCGTCCTCCCCACCTCGGACCTCCGTGCGTGTCCTCTCCACTCCGTACCTCCGTGCGTGTCCTCCCCACTCCGGACCTCCGTGCGCGTCCTCCCCACTCCGGACCTCCGTGCGCGTCCTCCCCACTCCGGACCTCCGTGCGCGTCCTCCCCACTCCGTACCTCCGTGTGCGTCCTCCCCACTCCGGATCTCCGTGCGTGTCCTCCCCATCCCGACCCGCTCCCCGCGGGCGGCACCACCCTGGCCGTCTGGGCGTCACCCTCCTCCGCCACCCGAACCGGCCGCGGCCACACAACCAGCGCAGCGGGTCCCTGCTCTGCGGGCGCAGCGCGCAGCCACCATGACCGGCAGGTAACGGAGTGGGTCGGGGCGGGACGTGGGACCCGGGACTGTGGTTCCTGGAGGGACTGGACGTCCCTGGGCCCTGTGGCTGCGGCACTTGTCGCCACCTCGCGGGCTGCGCGGGTCAGGTGGGGTGGGGTGGGGGGTCCAGCTCTCCTTGCGGGCAGCGGCAGGTGGAACTCTGCCCACATCTCCCACCCTGCCCGCAACGGACACTAAACCCCTCATTAACGGAATGCCTGGTTTGGGACCGGCACTGGCCCCAAGGTCACACCCCAACGAAAGGTCCAAAGTATTAAAACTTGGCCATGGGCTTCCACCGACTTCCCTCCCAGTATGGGGTACCTGGTGTGTCATCTGGAGCAGCTGTTCATGGCCTCCTCTATACACAGGGCTGGTAAAAGCGGTGAAACGACAAAGAGTGGGTAGGACCTATCGTGAACTGACCACAGACCCAAGCTGCAGAGGCCAGCTGGGGGCACGGAACATCCCCCACCCACCCACCTATCCTGTGGGCCAGGGGTCTCAGACCCCTTGGTACCACTTCACAGATGAGCTAAGAGAGGTTGTAGAGGCTGTGTGATTCAGGAAGGGGATCACAGTGTCCAGCTAAGTGTTGGCCTCTATAGTCCTTTCTGGAACAAGTCGTGTGACTCAGAGCTGGGTGGGAAGGGCTGGTCTCAGGCTCAAGATTTCCTTCTAGCCAAGCCCTGGCAGGAACGCCACTTCAGCACTGTTCCTTGAAGCCTTGGTGTTCTGGGGAGTGCTGCTGCTTCACTAAGAAAAGGAACCCGAGGCAAAGGCACTTGCTTGCAAAATCTGATGGCCCTGGTTCGATTTCCCCAGTACCTATGTGAATGAAGCCCATCTCTCAAAGTGGTGGTGCATGTGTCTGGAGTTTGCAGTGCCAGGACGCCCTGACATGCCTAAACTCACTCTTTCTCGCTTTCTCTTGAATAATTAAAAAAATTTTTTAAAGGGAGAGCATTACCCAGCTATGTGGGCTGGTAGTCTCAAGTTCCCTTAGGACACAGGCATCTGGGCTGGAGAGATGGCTCAGCGGTTAAGGCTCTTGCTTGCAAATCCTAATGACCAGGTTCAATTTCCCAGAACCCATGTAAAGCCAGATGCACAAGGTGACGCATGTGTCTGGAGTTTGTTTGCAGTGGCTAGAGGCCCTATCTGTCTCTATTCTCTGTCTCTTTCTCTCTTTCTCAAATAAAGTAAAACAAAAAATATTTTCAGAAAAGACACAGGCAGCTCCTGCTCCCAGGGGCGCACTGCCTCTGACTGCCAGGGAGCCTTGGAAGTCCTTGGAGTTGTCCAGAAAAACTGCCCCTGCTCTCGTGCCATCCAGCCCTTCCTCTCAGCCTCTGAGCCCTGGCTGCTACTCCGTCTTAATCTACTCTGTTGTCCTGATCTGTCCTTCTATGCCCTGAGATGATGGGACCTGTTGGACACTAGGAAGGTGGTGGCAATCACTTATCCCCCAGGTGCTGCAGGACACCCTGCCAGCTTCCTGGCACAGAGCCCCCAGGACTGTCCCCTGAAAGTGACGTCGGAAACAGAGCCCCATGCTTGGGCTGCTCAGCCTTCTCAGGAGACACCAGCCATAGGCAGCCAGTGAGAGAACCTGGGGAAGGTATGGTGTGGCGGGAGCAGGGACCCAGAAGAAGAAAAAGACAAAAGGTCATCAAGTTACGCTGAGACAATGAACTCCTCTCTAGCTCATCTTAGAGATTGCTAGATCCCCAAACATGGAGATCTCAGAAGTGAACCCTCTCTCAGCTCCCCTCCTCAGCGATGACACCCTTTATGGACATTTTAGTGGTTTCCTTCACCCTCTTCTCCCAGTGTTTCCCTTCTCATTGGTGAAGCCCACTGTGAGCTGTCACAAGCCTGGGGTGACACGCTTCTTCACAGCAGTCTGCCTTTATCCACTACTGCGGGGCAGGGTGGGGACCTTCCCTCCCCTGCATATGCAGGGGTTCTGGCCAGACCAGCCAAAGAAGGATGGACATGCAGCCTAGCCTTGGATAGACAGAGCGAGACTTTTCCCGTCCCGGGAGTTGTGGGAGGCATGACACTGTTTCATGCCACGGTGGTCCTCCATGTCCCCTGCCTCAGCCAGGCAGGGACAGTTCCTCGTGTCCAGTTCTAGTGTGCCCTCCCATCTCTACTGCTGCTTGGAGCCAGGCTGTGCTGTGAAGACACCTCTGCTCTTACCCCTGGAGACCCCTTCCCACCTCTCCCCAGGGCCACAGCAGGCAAGAGCAAGAGGCCGATTGTGGAGAACTGTCCTCAAATGACCCCTGGGAGAGAAAAAGCTGCGAGGAGGAGATGGCAAAGTTGGCCAGGAGGTCAGCAGCCAGGAGGCTGAGGGGACAGAAATGGGAGGCAGAGTTGGGGGGTCCTGGAGGTGGAATGGAAGTTACCCTGAGTGTGTGTGGGGGAACCTGGTAGTCCTAACAAGATAGGCTTGGCCATCTGTCCTCAATGAAGCAGATAAGAAATGGTGAATGCAGGGTGCGGTGGCACTTGGGAGGCAGAGGTAGGAGGATGGCTTTGAAGACCACCCTGAGACTCCATAGTGAATTCCAAGTCAGCCTGGGCTAGAGCAGACCCTGCCTTGAAAAACCGAAACAAACAAAAAGAAATGGTGGCAAGCAGAGAAAGGAGATTTATTTAAGACAGTCACACTGGGAAGAGGAATGAGAGGTCTGTAATTCCCACAGCCATCTTTGGGGTCCTAACTGAGGCTTGGGTTTAAATAGAAGACAAGAGAGGTGTACATAGCTAGGTAATCCTGGTCAAGGTGTGGCCTGGCTCACCGTCACCGCCCAGGCTCCATCTCTCCTGCAAGGTGGTCTGATAAGTGGTCAGCACTACATGAAACTCTTCTTTGGAGACAAGTTCCTCCTTGAATTGGCACCAGGCTCCAGCCTTTTCCTTCTCCCCGACTGAGAGACTTCTGGGGTCATTGTTTCAATAATCTGATAGCCCAAGGCAGGGACACAAGTGTCTCTTTAGAATATCTTCATTCTGGTTACAAGACAGGACAGGACAGGCGCAGCTGGCTGTGGGGTGGGCAGCAGGTGGCAGGGGTTGGAAGCCTGTTTATGGCCTTAGTGTGGGAGGAACAAGGGGTACTGCTTGGTGTGGGCAAGTCTAAGGGCTACTGGGGGGGCAGAGGTCCATGAGGAGTAAAGCCCAAGACATGGCTGAGCTAGGGGCTGGGGGCCAGTGAGGCCTGGAGTGTAGTGTGCTGAGGAAGGAGGGGGCAGACTGTAGCACAGTGACTTTGGAATTCAAACACAGATACTCCAGCCCGGCTGCTGGCAGACATCTTCGCTGTCCTGTGAGGTGAGGGTAGGAGGGCTACTTGTCCAGAGACTCAGCCTTCCCTGCTCCTCCTCATGGCAGAGCGTGGAGGCTGTCACACCCCAGAAGTGTGAGCTCAGTGGCCTCTCCCGGGTGACCACCAACACTGGGTCCACCCTAGTCCCAAGTAAGCCCAGCTCCCTGCTTGGTAAAGAGCAGATGACCAGATCCCTGTTGTAGTTAACCTTCTCGTTGCTGCTCAAAAAAGAACTCGACCAAAAAGTAGCTTGTGGAGGAATAGGTTTATTTTGGCTTACAGACTCGAGGGGAAGCTCCATGATGGCAGGGAAAATGACGGCATGAGCAGAGGGTGGACATCACCTCTGCCACAGCGCTGCAAACCAGCAGGAAGTGTGCCAAACACTGGCAACGGGAAGCTGGCTATACCGCCTATAAACCCGCCCCCAACAACAGAGCTCCAGCGAGGTTCCAAATTCCAAAACTGCCATCAGCTGGGGATCAGGCATTCAGAGCACACTGGGTTTATGGGGGACACCTGATCAAACCATGCCATCCCTTTCTTCCCGTCCTCCAATCTTGCCTTTCTCCACGGCATGAGGACTATACCCAGTGGTCCTCTTGGCCAAGAGTAGCTAAGGCTGAGACCTTCATGGCAGCATGTGGTGCTGTGAGAGGGCTTCGAGCTGGGAGGGATGACTCAGTAAAGTGATTGCCTTGCAAGCATGAGGACCTGAGTTCGAGTCTCAGTATCCACATAAAAAATGCCGGACATTTCCATCCAAGCGTTGCAGAAATGGAGACAGGAGGATCCCTTAGGCTCACTGGCCAGAAAGTCTAGCCTAAGCTCCAGGCCAATGAGAGACCCTGTTCCCCCCAATTGGTGGACGGTGTTCCTTGAACATGCATGCACACACATGTGCACAGCCACATACACACTGCACCCACCCACACATTCATAAAAAGCCAAGTGTGAAGTGATGATAGTGATGCCACCAGTGAAAATGGGGCACAGGACTGGAAAGATTGCTTAGTGGTTAAGGCGTTTGCCTGCAAAGCAGAAGGACCTGAGTTTGATTCCCCAGTGCCCACATAAAGCCAGATGCACGAGGTGGTACATGCGTCTGGAGTTCATTTGCAGTGGTTGGAGGCCCTGGCATGTCCATTCCCTCTATCTGCCTCTTTCTCTCACTCTCTCTCAAATAAATAAATAAATAAATAAATAAATAAATAAATAAATAAATAAATAAAATGAAAATGTGGCAGAGCCTCTCTCCTCCCCCCTGTGGTTGCTTCTGTCATTAGCTTGCCCCTGTCATCAGCCCTTGTTCCTCGGTGGGGACAGATGGTGTGACTTACGGTGTGTTTTCTATCCTGGGGTATAAACACCCACACCTTAGCTAATTTCAAGCTACCAACATGAAGTTAGCAGTTTTCAAAATTCTTGAAAATTTAACAGCACGAGTGAGCTAGAACAAGAAGGTGCCAGCCAATTCCTGCTCTGGAGCAACGATGCTAAGTCGCTCCGCAGGTGTTCCAGCCTTGGCCATTTCATCTTAGTAGAACTACATATGACGTGGCATTTCGGTCTGGTTTCTTCAATGTTTTCAAAGGTCAGGACTTCCATTCCCCCTCCCCAACTAAATAATATTCCACTGTGTGGATGTACCCTATTTTGTTTCTCTCTCTCTCTCTCTCTCTCTCTCTCTCTCTCTCTCTCTCTCTCTGGTGGGCATCGGAATTGTTTCAGCTTTTTAGTTATTATGCTGTCAGTGTGACTGTACAAGTTTTGTAGAAATATATATTTTCTTTTTCTATAATTTTCTCATTTTTTGAACATATCCCAAGGGCTGGAATTTCTGGGTCATATAATAACCCTATATTTAACTTTTTGAGATATTGTCAAGCTGTTTTCCAACAAACTGCATAATTTTGCATCTGTAATGATATGATTTTATACCGGGAATGAATAAGGGTTCCAGTTTCCATCTTCATTAGTGGATGCGAAATGCTGCTACACTCTGGTTTGGGGCTTCATTTCCCTAATGATAAATGAATGTTGATCATCTTTTTTTTTTTATTTTTTTAGTTTTTCAAGGTTAGGGTCTCCCTCTAGCCCAGGCTGACCTGGAATTCACTATGTAGTCTCAGGCTGGCCTCGAACTCATGGTGATCCTCCTACCTCTGCTTCCCAAGTGCTGGGATTAAAGGCGTGTGCCACCACGCCCGGCCTTTTCTTCATCTTTTCATTAAGGTGTTCTGGTTTAGTCGAAACCTCTCTGAGGAAAGTATAGAAAATGATTTAATGATTGGAGTCATTATTGTCCCACAGAGTGGGTTTCAATGGTTCACTGGAGAGTTTCTTCACTGAAGGCATTGCCTTGTCTTCACTCTGCAAGCCTTTTACGTGGCTGCGTTCCACTGATCACTGCCAGACGTACTGAGAGACTCCGACATGCAGAGCCATTCCTCTGATGAATCCCGTGGCAACACACGATCATCATCTTTCCCTGGTGCCATCTTCTTCTCGATAGTTTCTCCATGTTTCCAACAGTTTGACAGTCAGGATTGTCATTGCCCACATGGTTGAGATAGCAAGATTTTTGGAGACATTTCTTAAAACACTGACTCCACCCTCGTTCATTAATACCTTTCATCCGTGGCTAGAAGTTCTCAGGAAATGTTTCCTTCTTCAGCGGTGCACTGGCACAATTCCTCTGGGATCTCTCTCTCTCTATTTTTTCTCTCTCTCTTTTTTAAAAAGTTATTTATTTGCAAGCAAAGAGAGATGGAAGAGAGGTAAACGGAGAGAATGGGCACACCCAGGGCTTCTAGCCCTGCAAACAACCCCAGATACATGTGCCACTCAGTGCATCTGGCTTTACGTGGGCACTGGGGAATGGAACCCGGGTCATTAGGCTTCTCAGGCAAGGCCTGGAATCTCTTGTTCATGGATGAGATGGATTTTTTTTTCTTGGATATCACCTGGACGAAACCTGCTTCTTTCCACTACCCGTTCTTTCTGCACTTGGAGTCATCGTCCTACCATGGAACAACACACTCCTTTATGTTTTCATTCATGTTTCTGTGAACCGGGTGGCTTCATACCCGACACACGATGGGTGGGATTGACTGTCACCACTTAGCTGTTCTGCCTCATGGGCATCACGCTCTTTGATGGTTGAGGTGGCCTGGGCTTGAACTCCAACTGCTATTCACTTTGGTGTGGGATCTGCTTGGGAACCCTTCCTGGGGGATGCAGTGGAGCCTGGGACTTTGGGCTGAGATCTGTTCTGGGGTCTCTCCCTTTGGAGAATGACCTATTCAGATCCCTTGCCCATTTTTAACTTGGATTGCCTTTTTGTTTTTGAATTTGAAGAATTTTTTTCTGCATGTTTGTGGGGGGAGAGATAGAGGAGAGAGAGGAGCAATGATATTCACTTGAGGATGGTAGAATCATGGCTGTATCACAGAGACTGGAGCAAGGAGTTGTTTTGTCTGAGATGGGGTCTCATGAAGTCCTGGCTGGCCTCATGTAGGCAAGGACAATGACCTTGAACTTCTAGTCCTCCTGCCTCCACCTCTCTGCTGCTGTGATCACAGGCTTGTGTCACACCTAGTTTTATGTGGTACTGGGGATGGAGCCCAGGGTTCAGTGCGTGCCAGGCAAGCACTGTACCACTGAGCTACATCTCAGCCCCTGGGGAAGGTTTTGAAGACAGAAATGAAAAAATACATGGCATCTTTTGAGAGAATAATCCTTCTGGTCCTGAGCTTTTCTCATGGGGAATTGTTGATTTCTTAGCCTTTTTTTTTTTTTTTTGCCTTGTTTCGAGTCTATTTATATCTTCAGCTTCTTCTTGAGTCTGTTTTTGGCAGTTATGTGTCCCTCCAGCCATTTTTCCTTTTCAGTAAGGTTGCTTCATTCATACAGCTTTCTGTAGCATTCTGGTCTGGTCTGCTCCTGGGTTACAGGGCTGTGGGTTTTTCAGGTAACCATGTGGCGGGGAGCAGATATTAGGGACCAAGATAACTGAACTCACTGTTCTTATTCTGAGAGGAGGCTGGTAGTTTCCTTGTCGCTCTTTGCTTTTGTAAAGGAATAATAGCGCTCCTGGCTTCCTGTGTTCTGCTCCTGTCACTAGTTTTGCAATGGTGTCCTCTTGAGCCTGGGAGCCCAGTGTGGCCCCACCCAATTCTGCAGCGACTTCAAAGAAGAGACTGGGGACTTGTCTCAGTCACACTTGACCTTTCAAGTTCTAGCCTCTGGTATTCTAGTGTTTGGGGAATTGATCAGTATTTGGTAACCTTGTACTTGAAATTCACATATATTATGTTGCACAGAACATTTGTGGCTATAGTCTGTATGAGTCAGTGTTATTTAATGTTTCCTGTCTATTTAGCCCAGGTAGGGCACAAGAGCAGACCAAAGAAACGATTTCACCCAAGTCTCCCATAGTGAACCAGAGCGTTTATTGGAGTTACTTGCAGGAGTATGGGTGAAGGGTTACTTATGGGAGTGTGGGTGACTGACATACCCACCCTGCATCCCTCGAGATCCCTGGGGAACTCAGGCAGCTCGGCTGCTTGCAGAGTCTCTTTTCCCCAGCAATTGCTTATGAACCTTGGGTAGAGGTCTGGTGATTTCTGGAACTTTCTGAGTGTTCTAAGTTTTGTTTACTTCCTGTGTCTTACAAGCTTCTCTCCTCCTTCCAGAGGGGAATGTTTCAGTGTGAAGGAAAGAGCTACACAGCAGTCAGCCTTCTGATGTTGCACCTTAGCTACTCAGTTTATGAAGACGAAAGGACTGCTTTGTCTCACAGTTGGGAGGTACCCACCCATGGCTGGCTGAGCTGCTGTTTGGGGCCTGTTGGCAGGAGCATATGCACAGCAAAGCCATTCACCTCATGGCCAGAAGTGAGAGGAAGGGCTGGGATCCACCCTCCCCTCCAGTGGCACACCCCCAGTGAACTGAAGACCTCATGCCTGGTCCGACTCATTCCGCCACCTCGGAATGGTGCCATTGGGTTAAGGACTAAGCAATTACCAAGCCTTTAGAGAACATTTCAGATCTAAAGTATAGCAGTATCCTTCCTAGGTTTACGTGTAGACTCAGATAAATGTTCCATTCAATAAAACGGTGGCTTAAAAAAACTTTACAGGGCTGGAGAGATGGCTCAGTGGTTAAGGCACTTGCCTCTAGTGCCTAAGGCCCCTGGTTCAATTCCTCAGTACCCACATAAGCCAGACCCACAGGTGTTGTCCCTGGTGCTCTCTCTCTCTCTCTCTCTCTCTCTCTCTCTCTCTCTCTCTTTCTCTCTCTGCTTGAAAAACGAATAAATAAAATATTTTTAAAAACTTTACAAATTTTATTAGATTATAGGAAGAATTTAGGAGAAGTAAGGAATGCAGAGCTCCTGGCCAAGGAGGGGGTTTGTGAAGCCCTGAAGTAGGAGAGATTACAGAGAGCTCCTGCCCATAAGAAGGCAAGAGTTGGGTAAACCTGGCATTTTTTTTAAAGACAGGGTCTCATGTAGCCCAGGCTGGCCTCAAACTCAGTATGTAGCTGAGGTTGGATCTTCCTGCCTCTACTTCCTAAGTGCTGTTATGATAGGTGTGCATCTCACTTGGCTGGCTTTAAAATGGTGGCTTGTTTGAGAGTTGTGGGTTCTAGCATTTAGGATTTCCACACAGGAAGGACTGAGCCATAGTGGTGGATACTGTGAAACTAGCCTGTTTTCCTTTCTTTTTTTCAAGGTTGGGTCTTGCTCTAGCCCAGGCTAGACCTGGAATTCACTATGACGTCTCAGGCTGGCCTCAAACTCACTTCGATCCTCTTACCTCTGCCTCCCTAGTACTGGGATTAAAGGTGTGCGCCACCATACCTGGGCTTTTATTATTTTTTTAATAAGTTGTTATAGTCAGCTTTACATTGCTGGGATAAACTTTCAAACAGACACAGTTTATGAGAGGAACAGGATTTATTTGAAGTTTACAGATCCAGGAGGAAAGTTCCATTGAAGACAGAAGAAGCTGGCTCCCTTTCAAAGATCCAAGCAAGAGACACCACCACCGCCCAGCACCACAAGCAAGCCAGCTCTCTCTGCACACCTTTGGGCTAGAAATCAGATCTGCCCCCAGCCAGGCAGCAGAAGACAAGCTTTTTATTAAAACACCCGAGTCTATTGGGGGACATACATTAAAATGGCCACATAGGTAGTTAGCTAGGGACTGGCCCAAAAGAATACGAGCTGGGATAATAACTTGAACCCACGTCTCATCCAAGATGTCTACAAGCATCAACCTGGCTGGGAAGGGAGAGACTTTCTTTTGGCTTGGGCTTTTCTGCTTTGCCTTCACTCTTAATCCTAACTCTCCCTAAAATAAATCTCATAATTCATAATTTACCCTTCTTGGAGCATGTATTCTTTGATAACTTGGACAAAGACCTGAAGTTGGAGTTCATGGGCCTGAGGGTGTCCTGATTTTACAGATCTAATCCCTCCCAATACTCCATCCTGGGATCAAAACTGCTCAACAACTCTTCACCTAAGCCTCCTTATGCCCTCAGCTGTCCACATCAGGGAGTGGATACTTGGGCCTTAAAAAACAATCTTTTCCAGGCGTGGTGGCGCACGCCTTTAATCCCAGCCCTCGGGAGGCAGAGGTAGGAGGGTCACTGTAGGTTCTAGGCCACCCTGAGACTACATAGTGAACTCCAGGTCAGCCTGGGCTAGAGTGAGACCCTACCTTGAAAAACCAAACAAACTGTGTGTGTGTGCACACGAAGGTGTATTCATGCCACAGCAAGCATGTGGAGGCCAGCAAACCACTTCAAGCATGGGTATTCACCTTTCCTGTTGTTTAAGGCAGGGTCTCTGATTGTTCACCACTGCGTATGGTATTCCAGCTGAGCTTCCAGGGATCGCCCGTCTCTGCCTCCGAGCTTGCCATAGGAACACTGGGGTTACCGACCCCTGCTCCCTTGCAATCAGAGAAGGAAGTCAAATGGGGTGTGGCAGGTGTGGGTCCCCTCCTGAGTAGGAGCAGTCTGAGCTGGCCCTGTCACCAGGGACCTCACCTCGTGCTCTCTGGGACCTTCCCAGCCCCCCCCCCCACTTGCTGGCTTTGATGTGAGACCTGGGCATCCAGAGTTTAATTCACAGAGCCATCTCTCCAGCCCTTACTCAGGCTACTTGGCTCCCCTGGTCCTTTTGCCCCTGGGGCTACCTTTAAAAACTATTTGTTGAATCAATCGCTGTTGGGCAACTGTGGAGGTGGGTACACTTTGTGTCATGCCCAGTGCTTGTTAATGAGTACTGCCCTGTGTTTGGATTTGCTCGTGTGTGTTCCTGGCATTGGTGTACCAAAGGGTGACTCGCCAAAGTTGTCCCCTGCTTACATCTGCAGTAGCTACACTCTTTCTTCAGAATGGCCCTTTCAGGCCTTACTAGGAAGGTTCTGGGGACACACTAGAGTCCCGTGGGCACCCAGCACCTTTATTGTATCACAGACCGCAGGGACCGTTCAGCCAGCAGTGGCCACAGAACCCGTGCTCCTCTTGGGTGGCTAAGTCATTGTGGCGCCGCACAGGTAAAAAATCCTCACTTCTGTTCTTCCTGGCTTGCTGAGGCACCGAGGCCTCTCCACATATTGACAGCATGGACATCTTTTGGGGTGCTTGGCTCTTTGACCTGATTCTAGGGGACTGGAACTGCGGGGGCTCCCTGAGGACTGTGCTCGGGCTACAGGCAATCAGTGAAGGAAGCCAAGTGGGGTGTAGCAGGTGTGGGTCCCCTCCTGAGCAGGAGCAGCCTGAGCCTGGCCCTGTCACCAAGGACCTCACCTCGTGCTGTCTGGGACCTGCCCAGCCCAGTCCCCTCCCCAGTCTCCCGGATTTCAGGGAGCTGCCCCCGCCATGGGAACAATATCTTTTCTATTCCAACTTGACTCCGCTGCCCTTCAGCAATCCAGCGAGTAACGTGAGCTCCTGTCTAGCCTGCCTGTCGCGGTGCCTGGGAGGTGGCCCAGGGTCCCACCATGGCCACCAGGATGGGCTCGCTGGCAGCATCGGGTCTGTACCGCAGGCGCCAACACCGGCCCAGCCCACCGCTGGAGTCGTCCCGGTAGGTGGTGAGAGGCTGGAAGGGGTGGCCGGGGGACAATGGCCGGGGACAATGGCCGGAAAGCTGCGGCTGCAGGGCTTACTTCAGAAACCCCGCCTGGTCCTTCGGAGGGGCTGCCCAGGATGTGAGGACAGATGTGTATGGAGGTGGGTTTCATGTCATCTGTGGGTAGGTTAAGGCACTGAGGATGGACACAAGAGGCCAGTTGTCCTATATCGTCACTTTCCCATCATTACTTTCAGACTGGTGACTTTATTACCACTTTATTAATTTTTTTGCGGGGGGGGGGGTTTCAAGGTAGGGTCTCGCTCTAGCCCAGGCTGAACTGGAATTCACTACGTAGTCTCAGGCTGGCCTTGAACTCATGGTGATCCTCTCGAGTGCTGGGATTAAAGGCATGTGCCACCACTCCCGGCTAACACTTTATTCTTTATTTTATTTTTGGTTTTTTGAAGTAGGGTCTTGCTCCAGCCCAGGCTGACCTTTATAGAGCAGCAAACTGAGGTGGGAGTGGTCAAGAACATCGCCCACCAAAACATGCTTGGGATTTGAACTAATTCATGCCATGGAGACCAGCTAGTGTAGAGAGGCTCTTGGGGGGGGGGCAGATTGGAACAGCAGGATTCAGATGCTTCTCAGAGCAGCTCAAAGGATAGGATGAAGAGTGTGCCAGGAGCACCCCAGGAGTGGAGTGCTGAGGTTAGGGATCCTGGACATGTTGAATTTGCAGTGCCCCAGGGCCACCAAGTGGGCAATAGCCAGGAAAAACCTGGAGAGGGTGGGGAGGGAGAAGGGGTCATGGACCATGGGGTCATTGGCCTAGTGATAGGTGGAACCCCAGTGGAGGAAGTAGAGGGGAACGTGTGGGATGTCTAGGGAACCATCGTCACAGGTAGGCAAGGGGAGGGCCTGGTGTCTCAGGGAGAAAACAAGTCCCGGGGCTGAAGACAAGCAGGTTCCATGGGGGAGCCAAAGAGAGGTCTTTGGCTGAGAAAGGAGATGCCGGGTGATCCCTGGCTGTCCGTGCAGTGCCCAGTGCACACTGGCTCACCCCTGCAGGCCTGTCATAGGCCAGCACTGGCCTGGTCCAGCCTGTTGCTCAGGCTGAGTTCAGGGTGCTGAGTAACTCTCCTGAGTGTGGTCCAGCTGCATCGGAACCCTGGTCAACCCTGGTCTTGTGTGATGTGAACTGTGGCACTACGGTTCAGGTGGCCAGAGCCCCGAGGGTCACAGGTCACACTGGATAGTGACCTTCACAGAATGGATATAACATAACCATAGGGCCATGGAGCAAGGAGGGACTTGGGCCTGATAATATAGGCATAAGTGTTTAATATGTCACCTGACTTTGCTTTGATCTTCTGGGTTATATCTTCTTCCAGTTCAAGTTCAAAGTGACATGTTTAAGAAAAGGAAACAAAACTGCTGAACTATGAGCTGGGAAGGTGGTATAGGGGTTAAAGATGCTTGCTTGCAAAACCTGCCGGTCCCAGGTTCAATTCCCCAGTACCCAGGTCAAGCCAGATGCACCATGAGGTGCATGTATCTGGAGTTCATTTGCACTGGCATGCCGTTCTCTCTCAAATAAAATAAATAAAATAAAATAATAAATATCTTTTTCAAAGCTGCTGGGCCAAAGTACAACCAGGGCTTCTGGAAATGCCATCATCTCGGGCAGCATTTAATCTCGCAGCATCATCATGGCGGGATATCGTGCTGGCTTTGTTAAAATTCCTGTTTCCTGTGTGCAGCCCAGTGACCTCCAATGCCGGGGTCAGAGGAGGAGGGCAGGGAGAAGGGCCGAGCATCGCTGGGACCACAGGAACTTTGGAGGCTGGGCTGCAGACAGAGAAGGAGCCTGCTTGCCCTGTGCCTCGAACAGCTTGATGGATGAACTGGAAAGCAGGCTGCTGCGTGACCTCATTCAGCCTCCCACAATCCTTGGGAACAATTGTCAAAGGCCCATTTTACAGATGGTGGAGCTGTAGTTTGGAGTACTTTGTGGCAGGTGGCACAGACAGGTTGTGTCTTTGACTGGTTGTAGGGCTTGCTCACTCCAGTGTGGCCAGGCCCCTGTGGGTCTCTATGTGAGGCTCGGGTGGAGGAAGATCTAGGTTTGAAGAAGACATGAACTGGGTTGGTCATGGCTGTGTTTGTCCTGGGAGCTAAGGGGACAGGAGGAGACATGACTCCAGTCCAAGGTAAACCTCAGTACATCCCTGGCCTCCTGTGTATTTTTCTGTTCTTGTGTAGAACAACCTTCCCCTACAGGAGCCTGGCACAGAGAGGCCACCACCTCTCCCCAGGTTTGCCATCACTGTCATGCTTAGGGATATCTTGCAACAATTTGGCTTGTGTTGGCTCTTCAGACTTAGGGTGTTTGGGGTACTTGGGGGGTTGAAGAAGGGGAGCAGGATGGTATGTGCACCCGGCTCTGGGCTTGGCCTTGGCAATGCGGAGTGGTGAGTCTCCTTGGAGGAGAGCTGGGAGGGTTGATCTTTGCTCTTGGACAGAATGTGCAAAGGAGGATTTGGAATGTCCAGTCTCTGACCCTCTGCCCTCTCGAAGGGAGTAGGCAACTCACAGGCCTTCCCTGGACTGGCCAAGGAACTCTGGAAGGCTCCCAGATTTGCAGGAAAACAACAGCGCTTTTTGTGCAGCCTGCTTGGCTCCGGGCTCTGTGCAGACAAGCTCCACCCTTCATTCTCCTCCAGCCCTGACACACTCCTCTCTACCCAAGAGGAAGTGTGCTCCAGAAAGGTCTCTGCCTTACCCAGGTCCAGTGGCTGGAGTGTGTGTGTGTGTGTTGGGGGGGGGGTGAGCCTAGAGCCTCTGCTCGTTATGCTGTGTCTCCTCCACCTCTCTTTCCTCCTTACAGAAGTTGTCAGCTGTGTTGGTTAGCTTTTTGTCACTGTGAGCAAAATATCTGACATAAACAACTTAAGAAAGGAAAATTTATTTCTCTTAAATCTTGTTTGAAATCTTTTATTGACAACCTCTGTACATATAAACTATGTCTATATATATATAGGTCTGTATATACCCCCACCGCCCTCTCTTTTCCCTCTCTCCAGTCCCCCCTCACTAAATCCCTTCTTTCTAACTAGTTTCTCTTATAGTTGATATCATCATTTCCCTCCCTTCTTTAAAAATATTTTATTTATTTGTAAGGAGAGAGAGAGAGAGAGAGAGAGAGAGAGAGAGAGAGAGAGAGAGAGAGAGAGAGTATGGGTGCTCCAGGGCTTCTAGCCACTGCAAATGAACTCCAGATGCACTGGGGAATTGAACCCAGGTCCCTAGGCTCTGGAGGCAACCACCTTAACCACTGAGCCTTGGTGGGGGGACACTCTATGTCCAGGATGGGATGGAGCAGGATGGTGTAAGATCTCCTCATGATACTCAGTACGCAGATTACGCATGATTTATAAGGGCCAGGGAGACTGCCTAGGGGACAATGTGCCTGATACGTGAGCATGAGGACCTGAGTTCAGATTCCATGTAAAACCCAGGCGTGGTGGTGGGCTCGTGTCATGACAGCACTTTCTTTTTCCCCTCCTACTTTCCCTCTTCTCTCTTTTTCTCTCCCTCCCTTCCTTCCTTCCTTCCCTCCCTCCCTCCCTTCCTCCCTCCTTCTTTCCTTCCTTCTTTCCTTCCATGCTATGGCTGAACCCAGGACTTTGCACATGCTAGGCAACCACTCTACCACTGTGCTACATGCTCAGCCCTGGTTCTTTGCTTTTCATTGTTGCTTTTCTTTTTCACCCTAGAGATGGAACCTAGCTTCATGAATGCAAAGCATGTGCCCGACCACTTAGCTGTGCTACCAGCCTAGAATTTTCTATTTAGTTCTTTTCAATTTTACGTATTTTTTATTTGCATATATGTGTGCATGTGTGTTTACATGTGGGTGTATAAGTATCTCCTGCTGCTGAAAATGAATGCCAGACACATGCACTTTGGGTCTGGCTTTATGTGGGTGCTGGGGAATCAAATCCAAGCCAGCAGGCTTTTGTAAGCAAGTGCCTTAACTGCTGAGCCATTTTCGCAGCCCTGAATTTTCTATTTACTATTTTCAGCCAATCGCTGAGAGAAGGTAACTGAATCACAGGGGTCACCACAGTTCAGTTTGGATTCTACTCCTTCCAAAGGAAGTCCGTTATTTACCCTGGGGATGGCCAAATGCCTAGCATGGATGAAGGTATCTTCATCCCCACCCCAAAGATTCATAGCCCCTGGCTGTGGGGAGGGGCACACTTGGGCAGCTGTGCTGCATGAACACACATACTGCTGAGCCCCACAGTGCCAAGGCCTGAGTTGGGGATGGAGAGAGTGACTGCATATCTTGACAGCCTCTAACACCATAAGAAGGGGGTGTTCCGACTGGGGATGGAGCTCACTCAGTTGGTAAAGTGTTTGTCTAGTGTTGTAGTTACCTTCTTGTTGCTAGGGCAAAATATCCAACCAAAAACGTCTCATAGGAGGAAGGGATTTATTCTGGATTAGAGGCTCGAGGGGAAGCTTCATGATGGCAGAGAAAAGATGGCTGGGCATCATCACCTCCTTACCACAGCAGGTAGACAACAGCAGCAGGAGAGTGAGCCATCTCACACTGGCAAGCTAGAGGCTGGTAACCTCAAGGTGCACCTGAAGCAACACACCTCCTCCAGCAAGGCCCCACCTCCTAACTTGCCGTCAGCTGGGGACCAAGCATTCGGAATATCTGATTCAGACCACCACACCTAGCATGCACAAAGCCCTGGGATTGATTCTCAGCACATTATAAACTGGGCATGGTGGCATATGCCTGGGGTTCCAACACTTGAGAGATGGAAACAGGAGGATCAGAAGCTCAAAGTCATTCTTGGCTACAGGCATGTCCCTGGGGTCCAGGCCTGCTGGTCTGCTGCACCCAGCCCCCAGCTCAGTGTTGACCTTCTCTTTCCTCCCTCCAGCAACATGTCTGACGCCTTGGCCAATGCCATGTGCCAGCGCTGCCAGGCCCGCTTTGCCCCCTCCGAGCGTATCGTCAACAGCAACGGGGAACTCTACCACGAGCATTGCTTCGTGTGCGCGCAGTGCTTTCGGCCGTTCCCCGAGGGGCTCTTCTACGAGGTAAGGGGGCTTTGGGGCAGAAGCACCAGGACCCTCAACCAGCCTCTGGAGGTCTGTGGCTGCCAAGTGACAGGTCCAGGCCTTACTCTTCACCACACCCCTGTGTTGGCCCACCTCTCACCTGGGAAATGGACCTCTCAAATTCCAGTTCTTCATCCAACCTGCCCTGGGATGGGAACACCTGCATCTTGGTGCGTGCTCTCTGTTGGGTCAGACAGTTAACACAGTGACTGCTTGGTTCAGGAGCTGGTCTTGGTGTTTTGGAAATAAGGAATTTCACTGTTACGGGGGGGGGGGGGAGACCAAAAAGGTAATGTTTGAGAGGACCTGAAGGGAAGCAAGCCACACATGTGCTATAGCATGCACAAAGATCGGCGCTGTGGGGGGCGTCTGGAAGAGGCCAGACGGAAGCAGGGGAAAGAGAAAGAGGGGCAGGAGATGCGTCAAGGAGGTCGATCTCCTTAGGGACTTTACGCTTCCTGTCTGGAAAAGACTGGAGACAGCAGAGGGTAGGAACAGAGGAGTCACACACACCATTGCCCAACATGTGAAAAGGACCCTTCTGAAGCCAGGTATGAACATACCTGTAATGTCAGCACTTGGGAGGTTGAGGCAAGAGGACCTTGAGTTCAAGGCCAGCCTAGGCTATATAGTGAGACCCTGTCTCAAAATAATTAAGGCTAGAAAGATGGCTTAGCAGGTAAGGTGTTTACCTGCAAAGCCTAATGACCCAGGTTTGATTCACCAGCAACCACTTAAAGCCAGATGCACACAGTGACACATGCATCTGGAGCTCGTTTGCAGTTGCTGGCCCTTGTGTACCTATTTTCTCTCTTTAAATCTGCAAACAAATAAATAACTCAATAAAATATTTAACAAAAAAGCAAATAGAATAGAATATGAAAATATGCTCTGGTCATGGTGCTTTGTGGAGGCCGTGAGCGAGGCTGGGAGACCAGGCAGGACCAGGATTGGGATTACCCAGCTAGTCCAGATGAATGTGAAGTGGTCTGGACCGGCCAAGAGCAGAGCACAAACACTGGTCATTAAACACAACCATGTCACAAAGTAAATCATGATACTGGGGAGACGGAGCAGCGGGGAAAGTGCTTGCCATCCAGGCATGGGCACCCCAGTTCCGATCTGTAGCACCTTCGTGAAAGCAGGGCGTGCTAGCAAGTGCTGGGGGTTGTGGGCCAGCTACTCGGGCCAAATGAGTGAGCTCCAGGTTCGACCTCCACACGCATGCTTACACACATATGTGCATGTGTGTCTACACACACATGTGCACCCGCAACACTACACACACACACAAAAGCGCAACATATAAATATACAGGGAAAGTATTTTATTAAAAACAAAGGTTAAAAATAACAAAGGTAAATACTTGAAACTCCCACTTCCCATGATTTTGTTACACTTGACTGTCATCTCTGTTTCTGAGGTTACTTCTGCTGCGTTGTGACCACTGTGTGCCTTTCCTCATCTCCACATTGGTGTCCTATGGGACAGCACAGCATCTGACAGACGCCGGGTCAGGCGCCTCGCACCTCCCTCACAGCTGGTTAAACACTGACCACTAGTCTGCTGGTGGAGCTGGTGGGTGCGTGTGGATGTGGAATTCACGTGGCAGGTTAGGATTTCCTGCTGACTATAGAGGCAGTAGAGAATTAGGCAGAGGTCTATGGCCAGAACCAAGCACAGAACACAATAGGCACTTGGGGGAATATTACTCCTGAGGGAGTTTAGGCCTCCATAGTAGGAGACACTTGTTATATATAAACCAAAGGAGGGGGCTGGGGAGGTGACTTGGTGGGTAAAGGGCTTGCTCTGCAAGCATGAGGACATGTGTTTGGATCCCCAGAACCCACATACAATGCCAGGTGTCATGATGTGTGCCTTTAATCCCTGCCCTGGGGAGGTGGAGACAGGAGGCTCCTGAGACTTGCTGTCGAGCTAATCTAGCCGAAATTGGTGCTCTCTGGGTTCAGTGAGAGACCCTGTCTCAAAGAATAAGGTGGAGAGCGAGTGAGGAAGACACCTGACTTTGATTTCTGGCCTTCGCAATCATGCACACATATATACACATGTACCCACACACCTGTGTGTCCATACACATATTAATACAAACACACTCACATATATATACATACATAGGTGTATATACTCCCCAAATGATAATAGCAATAATAATAGGAAAAAATAGGAAAGTCAATTTTTTAAAAAAAGGAAGCAAATAGGAAAATTGTTAGAGGAGAGGAGGATGGAGGTGGGCTTCAGCCGTGCCTGGGGATAGCGTCTCATAGACAGTGGCTGTCCAGTAGGGTCCATCCCAACTGCTCTGCCCACAAGATTTGGGTGCTCCTCTCTGTCACCTTGATTCCCCAGGCCCTTCCTGTGTCCCCTCCCTTCTTCCTCCCCTCCCTGGGTCTTTTGCAGCCTCCTGGGGAGCTGGACTGGTGCCATGTGAAGGACACAGTGATCCATGTGGCTCGCACTTGACTCATCATGCCCAGGACCAGCTGTCACTCAGCTTACTCTCGGAATCCCAGGCCAAATCCTCCGCAGACAGCAGTCCCTGCCTCGGGGACCGCAATGGCTCTTACAGAGACCCTTACTTAGTGCCCTGCTCAAGCTGGCTACAGAGGGTCATTTTTTCAGGATCCCACCCCCTGCTGTCAGGTTCTTACTGGACAAAGGTTTGTGGGAACGATAGGTGATTTGCTTGTCTTCTGTCTCTGGTCCCCACTTGCAGTTTGAGGGTCGGAAGTATTGCGAACACGACTTCCAGATGCTGTTTGCTCCATGCTGTGGATTCTGCGGTGAGGGCTGCTGGGAGTAGGAGGGTCGGTGGGGTCACAGGGAGGGAGGCCAAGCAGCATTGGCTCTGCCTGGCTCAGGCCTCTTTCCTAACCTCCTCACTTGGTCTCTCTGAGCATCACCTTTCAGGCTTTTAACGAGGGGGTGTTCCGACCAGGCTGAGCTGGGCCTGTGTGCACAGCTTGGGAGGGGTGGCAAAGTGGGGAGCGACCAGTCCAGCACTGGGACCTCTCCTCTTCCAGGTGAGTTCGTCATCGGACGCGTGATCAAGGCTATGAACACTAACTGGCACCCGGGTTGCTTCCGCTGTGAGCTGTGTGACGTAGAGCTGGCTGACCTGGGCTTTGTGAAGAACGCAGGCAGGTGAGACCACTGTGACTTTGGCCCAGAGCAGGGCCACTTGCCCGCACCATAAGTGCCACATACTAAGTGCCAGACAAGGTCCAGACTCTGTGGCATCCTATAGGCAGGTAGCAGTGGGTGATGAGAGAACACAGCCCCCAGGCTGGGAGAGGGTGAGTAGACAGGGCCCTTCCTGGGCAAGGAGTGCTCCTTGCGGACAGCAGGAACAAGGGCCACACATGGACAAAGAACTCACCCCTAACCCTAGCTGTCCACCTCCCCTGCCCCATGTCCACATGGTTAAAAGTTGCTGGAGAGATATCACTCACTCAGGTTCCTCAAATTTACTTTAAATTCATAAACCATAAACCTCATCTGCACTCAGGGAAGCTCCCCTTCCAAGAGGCACTGGTCTTTCTCCTCTCTCCTGCCCCTGTCATTTCAGTCTCTGCACCTCCCCTATCGCCATGGCCTGGCCTTGAGCCCTTCCAAGATCTGTGTGCCTGCAATCCTTCCCAGCACACCTTCCAGCCTGCTCTGCATCTGGGCACTGCCAGGTGCTCTCCTTGACGTCCCAGGGGTCTTACAGTGGGGCCTTTCTGTCCATAGAGGAGTTTTGGGGGGCTCCGTCCTCAATCCTCCATGTGTGCTTTTGCAAACGAGGTCTCACATCTATCAAAGGCATGTCTGGACAGTCCAGAGGCCCACCCAAACCTCTCAGTCTCTGCACCCCAATATCCACATTCAGTCTCCAAGTGAGGGTCTAGGCATCACCCATGCAACAGAGCTGTGAGTTTCGGGCAGCGATGCCTGCTGGAGATCTCCTAGCTGTCTGGCAACTGTCACTCTCTTCCAGTCTGGGCACTTTGAGTCCCTGTTGCAGCCCCTCCATGGTTCCTTCCTGTCACAGCCTGCAATGGATCTTGTTCCCTAAGTGGCTCTATGGAAGAGAAAGGTTGCCTCCTGTTGGCTCTGCTGCCTTTAGGGTTGGCATGGTGGCTGGCACTCAGCAGGCTGCCTCGGTGAAGGGCTGTGAAGGTGGGCAGCACAGAGTGGGGCCAAGAGCCAGCACTGAGGGAACAGTGCTGAGTAACAGAGTCACCAATCAGGGCTCTGCCTGGAACGAATCCTGTGCCCATTCTTTCCTTCCTTCCTTCCTTCCTTCCTTCCTTCCTTCCTTCCTTCCTTCCTTCCTTCCTTCCTTTCTTTCTTTCATTTTGGTGTGTGTATGCATGTTTGAATGTGTTTGTGGCGGGGGCGTGTGTATGCCATGGTCAGAGGACAGCCCCAGGTGTCAGTTCTCGCCTTTCTCCTTGAAGCAGGCTTTCTCCTTCACCGCTGTGTTCACCAGGCTAGTTGACTGGGAAGCTTCCAGGAGACTCGTGCCTCTGCCTACCATCTCACCACAGCTGTGCACCGCTGTGCCTGGCTTTACACAGGTCCTGGGGATCCAAACTCAGGTCCTCAGCAAGTGCTTTATCCACCCAGCCATGTCCCCAGCCCTCCTGTTCCCTTTCTTGGACTTACTCGCACAGGAGGGCCACTTCTCCACTTGTTGGCTGGGGACATGGGAAGAGACTGAAAACGTTTTAGAAGGTAAAGTGTGATGGAAAGGTCCAGTGTTGCTGTAATGATGGGCCCAGGGGAAGGGTGAGTCCTTGCTCCTACCCTCCTGCCCAGGCTGGTGCTTGGAACCCTCTAATGCAGAACGTCAGGGGTAGATACCCCATGAGGTCACCAAAAACAGGGCAAGGGAGGTGACGCCCCTCCCACCACCACCCATGGCGCCACTTGGCCATTCTTGGATGGAAAGGAAGTTCGGGGGGGGGGGGGATGTCGTATTATGTAGACACCAGCCACCTTCGCCCTACAGCTGCGCTATGTTTACCAGCAGTACAGATGAGTACAAAAAGGGGTGTGTTACAGGGAGCCACACATGCAGCTCAAAGCCAGGCTGGCAGAGGCCTCTTAGGAGGAAGAAGAGCTTAGGACGCCCCTGTCTGATCTGGTTCACATGCCAGTGCCCTGCCTCTGGTTAGCTTTTGTGGCTGTCACCCATGCCGTGTGCTTGGCTGGGCTACCTTCTCCTGCTTCGAAGCTCTAGGCCTGGTCAGGATATTGTCAGAATACAGACAGACAGGCACTGTCACGGCAGATGGGCTCGTAGTCTAGAGCTGATTTGCTCCGCAGGCTGTTTGCTGGGCTCACATGCAACTGGATTGAAATGTCCTTACTGTCATTTAGAGTCTATGTCCCCTAAATTAAGAAAAGGGTCATCTGGCACAGGCACCATAAAGGGTACTCAGTTCTCGCAATTCAAAGGAAAGCCTCCCCCCAGATTCATGGTGCCTCTTCTCTGGGGTCCTGGACAGCCCGCCTTCTGGGTCTTCCTACAGAGCCTAACTGCTATGCATGTGTCTGGTGTAAAAAGGGCTGGGAGCCTAGTGGGGGAAGAAAGACCATCATTGTTCCAGAATTGTCTCTCTGGCCCCTTCCCCCTTAGCACGGATGAGATCACCAAGCCTGGGAGCTTCAAGGAAGCAGAAACAACCCAGTCCCTGGGGGTTTGGGGGGCAACCAGGCCTTCCCTGTAGTTGCTTCTTCCTCTTTAGGGATTTGCTGAGGTGAAGGCTGGGTGACTTCGGAGGGAGGTGGGGACCTGCTGACATGTCATGTTGATTGCTCAGGAGGTGTTGTTGGCCTTCTCTGGCTTCGGTCTGGTGGCATGTGCTTCTGTAACTGTCTTCCCAGCACCTCAGGGCTCACAGCTCTGATCGGGCACTCAGTGAGCTCTCGTTGGTTTTCCCTTCAAAGCTGGGGGGTGCGCCCGTGAGCCTTTTGCCGCAGAGCAAGTTGCACAAGGCATGGCGGAACTTCTCGGCCACAAAGAAGTACATGACAGGGTCGAGGGCCCCGTTGAGGCTGGTGAGGCAGGAGGTGATGCGGTTCCCCAGGGCCAGCACACGCTGGGTGGTGCAGGAGGTCCTCCCGCCGCTGCTGTAGTGCAGCACGTAGATGGACCGGTGGACGTGGTAGGGCACGAAGCAGATCAGGAAAATGGCCAGCACCATGGCGATCATGCGGACGGCTTTGCTCTTGAGGCGCTTCTCTATGCGGGGGCCCTGCCGCAGGCTGCGGATGATCAGCAGGTAGCAGGTGACCGTGGTGACAAACGGGAAGGTAAAGGCCACCGCCAGGGACGCCAGAGCATGGTGGGAGGCTTTCTCTCGGTACAGCTGTAGGCAGACAACTGTGTGGTTGGTTTGCACTGTCTGCGGGCTGACCAGCAGCGGGGCCATGGCCACGGCCACCACCACCCACAGGAAGGCACAGGCCAAGTGGGCATAGAGGGGTCTACGTAGCTTGAGGGACTTGACCGGGTGCACGATGGCCAGGAAGCGGTCAGCACTGATGCAGGTGAGGAAGTAGATACTGGCGTACATGTTGAGATAGAATAGGAAGCCAGTGAGGCGGCATGGGATTTCCCCAAACGGCCAGTGGTTTCCAGAGAAGTGGTAGACGAGGCGGGTGGGCAGGACCAGCACACAGGACAAGTCGGCAACGGCCAGGTGCATCAGGAACACGTTGGCAGGGGTGCCTGACTTGTGGTCCCTGATAAAAAGCCACAGAGCTAAGGCATTGCCCACAAAAGCCAGGATGAAATCCAGGAGGTAGAAGCAGGCGAACAGCATATTCTCCAGAGGCGTCTCCCGCCCACATTGCTCAGAGTCGACCAGGGAGGAATTGTCAGTCAGGCTCGGGGAGGCCACCTCAAGGCCATTCATGCTGTGGCTGGAGGCAGAGCTGGGGACAAAGCAGGAGGGAGGATGCAAACAGGTTATAGGGATGGTAAAACGTTTCATTCCCCCAAAGTCCTCCACTGCCTGCCGAGCCTCCGGCCCCTAACGTGAGAAGAACAGAGCTGCTTCCAGGGATCTCCTGTGTCCAGGACACATCAGAGGTGGCAGAACTTCAGAGACCTTCTGAACTTTAGCCAAACTCAAAATCCCAGCTGAGGCTTGGTTTTCCCACTGAAAGTATGAGGATTCCAAGGCAGTTGGTGGATGACCTAGAAACTGGAAGCTTCTTACACTATTCCTTCAGGCTGGAGGATAGAGCCAGCACCATGAGGGTAGGGGATGTGAGCCCCAGCTGTCTGGGGTTGTGGATGGCAGGGAGGGTCCCCATTTTATTATTCTTTTGTTTGCATGTGTATGTGTGTGCATGTATGTCTATTTGTGTATAGTGACGTGTGTGTGTTCCCATGTTCGTATGCACATGTAACTGCCAGAGGTTGAGGTGGGGTCTTGCTCTATCCCAGGATGACCTGGAATTCACTATGTAGTCTCAGGGTGGCCTTGAGCTCAGTGATCCTCCTACCTCTGCCTCCCAAATGCTGGGATTAAAGGTGTGCACCAACACACATGACCACTACTTTTTGAGACAGGCTCTCTCACTGGACCTAGAGCTGATAGACTAGATAGAGCGCCAACAATCTCTAGGGATCCTTCTGTCTCCGCCTGGGAGTTTGCTGTCACACTGGGCATTTTACTTGGGTGCTGGGGTCTTCATGCTTGTGCAGCAAGTACTATCCACTGGCTATCTCCCCAGGTGCACTTTCTGCATGGCAAGGGTAGATGGGGCATCCCCGAGCCCCACTCAGGATGGTTGTGTTGCTAAGAGTCCAGTGCTTGTCATCCACCTGTAGCATTGGCAAACCTGTTCCCTTGAGTCCCAGGACCTCCCTGACCTCCTCCCTGCTGGCCTGGGCCTGCTCATCATGTCCACTGCTGTAGTGAGTAGAGTGTCACCGTGATTCACTCCAGCAGGGGTTCACCAGAGGTGCAGTGGGTATGCTTTGTGCCACAGCACCTGAGAACCCCAGTCTTTCAGCTAGTCCATTCCATATTGGTCAGCTTTCAAGGTGGAGAGCTGGGTTTAGGGAGACCTTTGCAGGGGCCTTGGGTCCATGTAGGGTCACCCAGATAGCCTGAGATAGGGTGTGAGGGAGTTCTGAGCCTCACCTCTGGAGGCAAGGGAATCCTGTGGCTAGACCTGAAGTGTGGCTTGTCAAAGAGCACTTACTGGAGTTGTCCAGTGCCCACTTCTTGAGGTCATGTTTCAGGATTGGCCACTGCATTTGAGGGCTCAGTGTGAAATGAAAATGCATAATTCCTTGCTCAAAATGACTCAGCGGTTAAGGTGCTTGCCTACAGAGCCTAACAACCCGAGGTTCGATTCCCCAGTGCCAGATGCACAAGATGGCACATGCATCTGGAGTTTGTTTGCAGCATCTGGAAGCCCTGATATGCCCATTCTGTCTTCTCTCTCTCTCTCTCTCTCTCTCTCTCTCTCTCTCTCTCTCTTTACAAATAAATAATTTTGTTGAAGTAGGAATTTGACCTGGGGGGATGGCTCCATTGGTAGAGTTCTTGCCGAGCAGGCACAGAACTCTGGGAAAGAGCCTGCATAAACTCTTGCCTCTAATGCAAGGGAAGTGGAGAAAGGAGGATCAGAAATTTGTCATTCTTGGCTACACAGTGAGTTTGAGGCCAGCCTTGATACAGGAATTTCAAGACAGCAGCCACACTCAGGACCCTGTGTGACTGAACGATGTCCCCACTCTGTGTCACCTCTGCCCACCCACCCCACCCTGGCTCCCTGCTCACACCTGCCTCTTACCTCTTAAAGATGACCCAGGAGGGAAGGGCAGGAGTGTAGGACCCACAGGTGAGCCGCAGGCCAACTTCGGGTGGTGAACCAGGTGGGCTCCGTGCAGCTGCGGGAGGAAGGCCGGCTATTTAAGGAGGCAAGAGGAGGCTGCAGCCCCTTGTGCCCTGAAAGACTGCTTCATTCCTGAGGGGGTCCTTTGTGGGGTGGGCTGCTCCTCCAGCCGCCTTTGCTGCCTCAAGACTGTGAATATTCCAGTGTGTCCCCAGCCTTTGCTCACCCCCACCCCCAGACTGGTCACTGAGCGTCACAGAGGCTGTGTGTGTGACTGGCTTGGGAGTCTGGGAGTGGGCTGGGTGAGGGTCTTTGGCTGGACCCGACAGACACAAGAAGACATTTCAGAAGGGGATGATTTCCTACTAGTGGGGCAGCAGGGAGGGGCTAGTCTCCATGGCAACAGGCCAGGCTCCCAAGCCTGCTGGGCTGCTGGGAGGGGCATCCCAAAGGGTGGGCAATGGAGGAGTTTTGTTGGGCCAAATGAGAGGGGATTCTTTCAGACACTTGCTGTAGGGTCCTTGTATCCTGCCCTGTATAATTAGGCCCCGTTCGGGCATGTGGAATAAATCATGGCCTTTATGTGAAGCTCGGCACAGCTGCAGGCTGCCTCATAATGGGGGGCTGTCTGTCCCGTGGGGATGCACACAGCTCGGCCAGGCAGGCCTGGCCATGTCCTGGGAAGGTCCCTCCCCTGTAGAGGATGACCATCAGGAGAGCCTTGTGACCCTGACTTCTCCTGAGGTGGCTCCAGGCTCAAAGGTGGGTTAGGTTTCATTCATGGCACCTCCCAAGACTCTCAGTGAACCAAGCTCATTTCTCCTTTCCAAAGCTGACGTGTCACCAATGTGGCAACAAGTCAGCGTTCTTAGTTTCAAAAGACTTTAAGTTTTTCAGTTAAAATTAGATCTGGCTAGCATCTAAGGGAACCTATCACCCACACTACCTCTTTTATTTTTTAAAATATTTTATTCATTTATTTATTTATTGGCAAGCAGAGAGAGATAGAAGAGAGACAGACACACAGAACGGGCATGCCAGGGCCTCTCACCACTGCAAATGGACTCCAGATGCATGCACCACTTTGTGCATCTGGCTTTACGTGGGTACTGGTGAATCAAACTCAGGTTGTTAGGCTTTGCAGGTAAGTGCCTTAACCACTGAGTCATCTTTCCAACCCTTATTTTTTTTTAAATAAGTAGAAATTTTGTATGAACAAATCATGTAATTGATACCACCATTTCCCTCCTTCATGCCCCCCTTCCCACTGAGGGCCCTCCAGCCCTTATTTTCAATTTTTAAAATTTGTGTGTGTGTGTGTGTGTGTGTGTGTGTGTGTGTGTGTGTGTGTGTGTGTTGGCCAGAGGACCTCAGGTGTCATTCCTCAGTAATGCCCTCCACCTTATTTGAGGTAGGGTCTTTCATTGGTCTGGACTTTGTCAAGCAGTCTAGACTCTGGCTAGTGAAATCTGTCTGTCTCTGCCTCCCTGTCACTGGGATTACAAGCCTATCTCCCAGCATTTTCACGTAGGTACAAGGGTGAGTCAGTCCCTGTGCTCACCCTGCAAGTGCCTGATTGACGGAGCCATCTCCCCCCCACACACACCGGTTCGTTCTTGCTGCATCATGACCCTAGAATTTCTAGGCTCCACTTTAGTTCTACCTAAGGTGCTTTTTTGATCTGGAGCTGGAGCTGGAATCAGGTCTGCTTCGAAGCTGTACCCCATCTGGGCTTCTGCGTCTGTCCTGCTTGGAGCTGCTGTGGTGTGTGGCTGCTTGGGCCAGGGTGTGGGTCTCAACAGGACAGGGTCTCTTCAGCTTGGTTAGAAGAACTGGCTCACACTAGTTGGAAGTAAGACTGCCCCAAGTAGACTCCTACTGGACTCACACTATCTCCATCTATCTATCTGTCTGTCTGTCTGTCTATCTATCTATCTATCTATCTATCATCTATCTATCTATCTATCATCTATCATCTATCTATCTATCTATATCTATCTATCTATCTATCTATCTATCTATCTATCTATCTATCTATCTATCTATCTATCTATCTATCATCTATTTATTTATTTTGGTTTTTCGAGGTAGGCTTTTGTTGTAGGCTGACCCAGAATTTACTATGTAGTCTCAGGGTGGCCTCAAACTCAGGACTCCTACTTTGCCTCCTGGTGCTGGGATTAAAGGTGTGCACCACCGTGCCCAGCACCTTTTTTTTGTTGTTGTTGTTGTTGGTGCTAGGGATCTAACCCAGGTGGCTTCAAAGAACTTGCAATAGAAGTTTGGGGAGTTGACCTAATTTTGGGTTTTGGTTTTGGTGATTTGTTTGTTTCTGAGATGAGGTCTCACTCTACCCCAGGCTGACCTGGAACTCGCTCTTAAGTCCCAGGCTGGCCTTGAACTCACAGCGATGATTCTCCCACCTCTGCTTTCGGAGTGCTAGATTTCAAGGCATACGCTACCACACCCGGCTTGGTTTTGGTGTTTTGACACAGGGTCTGACTGTGTAGCCTAGGCTGGTCTTGAGCTCATGCTCCTCCTGCATTGGTCTCCTGAGTGCTGGGATTGAGAGTGTCATTGGCAACACTGGCAGCCTGCAGGTGCTAAAGAGGAATTGCAAATTTTGGACTGGGATTATGGGAAAGAAATCCACGTGACATGGACACAGGCAGGCTGACCATAGTCGTTGGCTGGACAGGGCAGCTGTACCCTGGGACAGCTGTGGAGGTGGCTTGGAGGGCTCAGGGCACAGGTAGCTGGATGAGGCTGTGCTCCACGGCTCGCTATGATGAAGGTTGTAGCCCAGGCCTCATCTGCTGCCCACTGTGAGGTAGAGAGAGCCAGGTGGCCCAGGCCAGGAGCCTGGCTCAGTCTTATTTGGTCGTGTTGTCACAGGGAGATGATGTCCTCTGTCACTCTCTTTCTTTCTTGTGTAGTCAATTATTCACTTACATTTGCAACCAATGGACCTTGAGCCGCTGCCCCTTGCTGGCCCCAGGGTCCATGGAGGTAGGGTCAGGCACTGGGTTCCAGTGAGCCGCTTAGCTGGCAGCTCCCAGGTACCTCACTTTGGGCCCTTGGGCTACACGTGGGCTGGGAAGATGGGACCACAGGTGAAGGAGGGGTCAAAACTCCACCAGGGGTAGCAGAACAGTCCAGCAATGGGATCCACCACCTGGCTAGGGAGGGCGGTGGGTCTTTTTTTTTTTTCGAGGTAGGGTCTCACTCTAGCCCAGGCTGACCTGGAATTCACTATATAGTCTCAGGGTGGCCTCAAACTCATGGTGATCCTCCTACCTCTGCCTCCCAAGTGCTGGGATTAAAGGCGTGCACCATCACGCCCGGCTGAGGGTCTTGAGTGAGCATCAGTCTCTGTGACCAGCTTGTAGAGAGAGCCAATGGTGAACTGGCTGTGGAGTCAAGTGAGAACTGTCCCTGTGGACCGGGGGCCTGGGAAGGAGGGCCAGGCTTCATCAGGAGCACATTGTTGGGGTGGCAGGTGGGGATTGGGGAGCAAGAAGCACTGGGTCAGGGTCTTTGTGCATCTTTGCCTAGGAACCCGGAATCTAAACCTTTTCCACCTTCAAGGGCAAGGAAACAGAACCCATGTTGAATTCTCTCTCAGTTGAGACCACAGCTGTTGCTCAGAGCAGGGAGCAGCATCAGAAATGACTCTGAAGTCTTCACAAAAAACACTCTGTGATGACAGTAGCTGGGGTCGGGGGCCTGCGTGTGACACAGCCGCGCTTGTCTCTGGAGACAGAAAGCGCCTGTGCGTGTTAGCACCCGTCTTCATCCGGCAGACACCAAAGGAAGGGGTGAGCGGGCAGCTTGGTCTCGCACGCATTGGCCACTCTGGCGGGCACAGTGGGACTGGCTCTAAGGCTGGCATTCACCATAGTTTGTCTGCATTACAAAACACCTGAGAAGTAAAACTGATCTTTGAGCAAATGTCCATTAACTATAGACTCAGGAAGAATGAGAAAACAAACATACCCCCTCCCCGAAAGGCCACTTCTAGTCTTTCACTGAATGTAGGAAGGGCACCCCCTTTGAAGCCCTCACCTGTAGCCTCTGGGTCTCATGATCAGGCAGCTGCTTTGCTGAACCCTGAAGCATCCAGGCTGTCAGCAAGGCTGCAGGCAGGATCCTGGGTGCTCTTCTGAAAGGGATGGGGCTCTTCTGGAAAGAGGCCCGAGCTGGAGATGTGCCTTCCACAGGCACCTGTGCCGGCCTTGCCACAACCATGAGAAGGCCAAGGACTTGGGCAAGTTCATCTGCCAGCGATGTCACCTGGCCATCGATGAACAACCCCTGATGTTCAAGAATGATGCCTACCACCCGGACCACTTCAGCTGCTCCCACTGTGGGTAGGTGTGGGGGGTGCAGGGACCCTCACCCAGGGCAGAGGTAAGCCAGGCGGGCAGGGAGGATGTTTCATCATGGGGCAGAAATGGAATGGGGCTGGAAGTTCCTTTCTCTAGGATTCTATTTAGTGCCACTTGGGATTTGGGGGCTACAGGGTTAGCCCCTGGACTTTGCAGGACTCTGGTTGAGGTGGAGCAGAGAGGAAGGGATGGAGAGAGCTAGGCTGGTGCTGGTGTTGGAGGGGAAGGAAGAGGAAAGAGAAGTCGCTTTTTCTCTTGGGTCCTCTGTTGTCCCTTCTGTACCTTCCCCAGACACTCAGTCTGGCTTGGTTTGGGGGGGGGATCCCTGAGAACAGGCCTGTTTCTCAAGGGGCTGGTTGAGCAGAACTGGAGTGCCCCTCTCTAGGAACCCTGGCGGGAGTTCTGTGCCCCAGGGCCTGTCTGAGGCACACACAGAAAGTCTCCAGAGACCGGAGAGATCAGAGTGAACCATCGCTCAGTCCAAGCAGGGCCTCAGGCCTGGTGCCCTGGGATCAAGGCTGCAGTGACCCTGTTGAAGGGCAGGGTGGCACTTGAGAGGGCTCTGAACTGTCTTCCAGGAAGGAGCTGACCGCTGAGGCCCGAGAGCTGAAAGGCGAGCTCTATTGCCTGCCTTGCCATGACAAGATGGGCGTCCCCATCTGCGGGGCCTGCCGCCGGCCCATCGAGGGCCGTGTGGTCAACGCACTGGGCAAGCAGTGGCATGTGG
This sequence comes from Zapus hudsonius, assembly GCA_004024765.1. Classification (NCBI taxonomy): domain Eukaryota; kingdom Metazoa; phylum Chordata; class Mammalia; order Rodentia; family Dipodidae; genus Zapus; species Zapus hudsonius. The sequence continues at coordinate 36,806 of PVHP010007858.1, forward strand.
AGGTGAGCCAGGAAGTGGCACAGGGCTTCAGATTGGGGGATGCCCTGGCTCACAGCCCCTCCACACCCCAGTCCCGGCCATGACCTGACTCCCACTGAGGTGAAACCTTCTTCTATGCAGAGGGCCAGCCTATCCATGGGAACTGCAGCCCACCCACCGCCCCTAGTCAGGCATTTATGCCAACCTCCCTCTTACCCCTTCTGGCATTCTAGAGCCAGGATCCTAGAGCCAGAAGCAAACCTTTGGAACCCTGTCAGAACCTGCCATGTGCTTCGCCCCCACTGACATGGAGCTGAGGGGAGCTCCTGGGTCACCTGGAGCTTTCGCCCTCAGCCTTCTAATGCTCTTGTGGGCACACTTGGAAAGACCATTTGTATTCCCAGTGGCCTGGTATCTCTGTGTCTAGATGCTGTGCTTCATTCAGGCTGTTAGTTGGAGAAGGTCCTGCAAGAGGTTATGGGCTGTGTTTCCATATGTAGGCCCTGGTTCCCGTCTCTAGAGGAACAGGGTGTCCTCACACGCTGAGTGGGATGGACCTTGGCTTGTGGGCAGGGGCGGGCACAGCATAGCAGGGCAGCTTCCACTTAGGAGGGCCCGCCATGGCTCAGCCCCTGGGTCCTCCCGCCATGTGGGGTGTATTTGAGGAGGAACAGAGTATCATGGAGGTGTCAGCTTTTCTGCCCAGCTACACTCTCTTCTTCAGCATTTTGTCTGCGCCAAGTGTGAGAAGCCCTTCCTGGGGCACCGGCACTATGAGAAGAAGGGCCTGGCCTACTGCGAGACCCACTATAACCAGGTAGGGCCTGGGGCACGTCATGCAAGAACACTGGGCTGGAGGGGGCTGGGAGGGCCCTAGAATCCTTGAGGAGGAAGCTAGGGCAGAGGCTGTGGGTAGCACCCTGGAGCCCAATGCAAGAGGCAGAGGCCGGGTCTGTGTGCTTGGGCTGTGGGTCCTAGCTTAGAGTCTTGAGATGTGGGCACGCTCTCATTTTATTTATTTATTTATTTTACTTATTTATTTGAGAGAGAAAGAGAAAGTGGCAGGCAGAAAGAGAATTTTTGCACCAGGGCCTCTAGGAACTGCAAATGAACTCCAGACACATGTGTCACCTTGGGCATCTGGTGTTACTTGGGTACTGGGGAATTGAACTCGGGTCCTTAGGCTTGGCAGACAGGTGTCTTAACTGCTGAGCCATCTCTCCAGCCTGTCCTCATTAAAAAAATATTTTTATTTATTTGCAAGCAGAGACAGAGAGACAGAGAGAGGATAGAAATGCCAGGGCCTCTAGCCACTGCAAATGAACTCCAGATGCATGTGCCACTTTGTGCATCTGGCTTTATGTAGGTACTGGGGAATCAAACTCAGGTCATTAGGTTTTGAAGGCAAGCACCCTAGCTGCTGAGCCTCATTCGATAAATGTGCCCTTGTGGCTCCAAAGGATGATGGGCCAGTGTTGGGAGTGGGAGTGTCACACCTTGACCCCCACCCTTGCAGAACATTGTCAGGGCCTTTGGAGGAGTAACACCTCAACCTACGGCTTTTCCAGGGGTGATTCTAATGGGATTCACACCCTCAGCAAGGGCTCCGGAGATGCCCAAGAATGGGCTGAGATGCCCACAGCCAGCACTAACAGCCTGCTCTGTCCACAGCTCTTTGGGGATGTTTGCTTCAACTGCAGCCATGTGATCGAGGGTGATGGTGAGGATTCTCTGTCCCGGAGCCCCATCCCTCCCCACTTCTGCCCAGGCTCTGGGCTTTGCAGCTGCAGGCCCAGCTGGCTCTGACTTTGCACAGCTGGGCCTGCAGCTGGCCTGAGCAGGGCCCGCTGAGCCTCCATCTTCCCTCCTAGTGGTGTCAGCTCTCAATAAGGCTTGGTGTGTGAACTGCTTCTCCTGCTCCACCTGCAACAGCAAGCTCACCCTGAAGTGAGTCATGGTGGGGGGTTCTGCCATAGTACACTTTCCCACACCTCACGCAGGGGGCAGGGGCAGGTCGGGACCTTAGTATGGTGAGGGTGTAGTAGCACACCCTAGGCTCTGGGAGAAGGCATTCTGCCCCAGGGAACGTTATTGCAAAGGCACATGTGTTAGATAATTAGCTGCTCCCCAGAAACTGGCAGTAACAGAGAGCTGAGTGTCCTAGAGTGTCAGAACTGGAGAGAAGCTCCCAGGAGGAAAGGCAAGCCTTGACGACATCCCCTTCCTCCCTGGTGTCCTTGGACCAGAGGCTTGCTCCGGGACAGGCTAAAATGAGAGGTCAGAGGCTGAGGGAAGCCTGCTTCTCTGTCTGGAGTCCCTGTCCCTGAGGGCATGAACTGCTGGGGTTCTGTCCACAGGAACAAGTTTGTGGAGTTTGATATGAAGCCTGTGTGTAAGAAGTGCTATGAAAAATTTCCTCTGGAGCTGAAGAAGCGGCTGAAGAAGCTGTCTGACCTGACCTCCCGCAAGGCTCAGCCCAAGTCTGTGGATGTCAACTCGGCCTGAATGCCCTAGACCTCCTCCACCTCCTGCAGAACTTCTGCTCTCCCCTGCCTGGCTCCCTCCTGGCCACCGTCCACTCTGGATTTCTGCTCTCTGCCCCTCTCCCCTGAGCAAATCAGGGCCAGGGTCACCTGCCACCCACTTGGATCACACATCCCAGCCTGACCCGTCCTTCCTATTCTCCTGGGGAACTTCTGCACTATGGCACCTGTGGCCCTGCAGCAATGACAGCTGTTTAGTCCTAGAGCCAGGGCCATGGCCATACAGATGGAAGGGGCACCCTTCAGTCACTCAGCACCTAGTCACTCCGCCCACACTGACGTCACCACTCAGGACACCTCCAAGAAATCCTGCCTTGGCCTCCCACAGTGGCTGGGGTTCCTTTTTCCATACTCTGTCTCCTTCCTTCCTTTCTTCCTTCTTTCCTTCCTTCCTTCCTTTCTTTTTCTCTCTCTTTCCTTCCTCCCTCCCTCCCTCCCTCCCTCCCTCCCTCCCTCCCTTCCTTCCTTCCTTCCTTCCTTCCTTCTTTCCTTCCTTCCTTCCTTCCTTCTTTCCTTCCTTCCTTCCTTCCTTTCTTTCTTTTTCTTTTCTTTCTTTTTCTCTCTCTTTCCTTCCTCCCTCCCTTCCTTCCTTCCTTCCTTCCTTCCTTCCTTCCTCTCTCTTTCTTTCTCTCTTTCCTTTCCTTTCCTTTCCTTTCCTTTCCTTCCTTGTCTTTCTTTCGAGATAGGGTCTCACTCTAGCCCAGGCTGACCTAGACTCACTCTAGTTCCAGACTGTTCTTGAACTCACAGCGATCCTCTTACTTCTGCCTCCCAAGTGCTGGCTCGTTCCCATTTCTTGAGGCAACTCTTCCTGCAGCCAGCTCAGACTTGGCAGTGAGTACATATTCGCACAATGAAGGCTGATTCACACACACACAGAGAGAATGCCTGCGTGGTTTGTGGGGGCGAGGTGTTTGTGTGCCGGAGATGGGTCCATCCCTGCTGGGAAGGCCCAACACTCAGAGGCAAGAGAGTCCAGATGAAACCCTGTGTTCTCCAAGCTGGCTGCCACAGGGCCAGCCAATATACCTCAGGCTGACCTAGTGGGCGCAGTGGGGGCCAATGAGTAGTGGAGAGGCTCCAAGATTCTGTCTAGTGCCTGGTATAGGGTGCCTTCCAGCACTGCGTGCATCTCCTGTGGCCCTCCTGGGAGCAGAGCAGACAGCCCAGTGGCCCATGGGAAGAAGCCAAGTGTGCAGAGGGGCCTCGAAGAGGAAGTGGGAATCTCCAGGAGTGCCCTCTCCCCAGCCAGGACAGGAAGGGGGAGAGGGAGGAAACATGAGGGAAGGAGAAAGAAAGGAGAAAGGGCAGATGACGTCCTTGCTGGAGAAGGCAGTTGTCATCTGGAAAACTCACAATGCCTTTTGCTTTTTTTCCACAAGAGACCCTCTGGGGGATGGAGCCTCCCAGGCATGCCTCCCAACTGGCCCCCCACTTTCCCTCTTACAGATATACTTCCTCCTACTCTCGGGTGAATTTTTATTGAGTATTCAGGAATCCACCAGCAGCCAGGAGTCTGGAGACCTTTGGCCTCTGTAGTCAACCCTCAGGGTGGGCTGATCGGGTGCCAAGTCAAAGGGTGGTAGGGAGGAGGGGCACCGAAAGCTGCCTGCTGCTGGGACCCATTAGAAGCTGGCCAGGGCGGGGACCCGGGAGCCGCGCTGCTTGTTCACCACGCTCAGGAGCTGCTGCACGTACGAGGTCAGAAGGTCGTCCATCTTGTAGCCCTGGATGGATAGGGTAGGGTCAGAGGCCAGCCAGTGCAGGGAGGAGGGTTCTTGGACTCTAGGCCTTGGGACGACATGTTTGGGCAGGTGCGGGAGAGAGAGAAGGGCTCCTGCTGGGGCCCTGCCTCCTGCCTGCCCTACTGGAGTCTATGCCCTGTCCTCTTCTCAAAATGGGCCAGGAGGCAGGACCAGCCTAGTGGCCTTGGACATGACTGCTGGCCACCAGCCTAGCCCTGGGCAGCCTAGCCCTCATGTGAAGGGTATGAATGGGCAGCCAGCTCCCCAGTACCTCTGGTGTAAAAGATGGGCCTGTACTCACCAGGGAGGTCTCACACAGCAAGCGGCTGCCTTTGCCCAGGCTACCCAATGCCATGTGGAAGTAGGTGCTGCCACTGCTCCAGCTGGAGATCTTGTTGAAAGGGTAGGTGATCAGCAGTTCCTGGAGGCAGAGGGGTGGCGGGTGAGGGTGTGCGGGACAGGAAGGCAAAAGTACCATCATGGAGCAGGTGCCCACGGTCCCAGCTCTATGGGCCTTGCTGCTCTACCTTGGTCTTGGGATGGATGAACAGCACCCCATGTCGGTTGATGGCGATGAGGATGATGTCTGGGTAGGAGGGCTCTGAGGTTTGCTGGGGAAGAAGAGGGACACAGTGGTCACAGCCCAGCCTGGGGGCCAGGGTGATACTTTATAGGTGGTCACTGGGGTCACATGCAGGAACACACGGGTTCACCTGTTGGCCAGCCCCATGCTGATATGTGTATGGGTGGGGAGGAGGGGTAGATGCTGAGTGTGTCCTGTGTGGAGCAGAGTTCAAAACCTACCTTCACCTCAAAGAAGGCAGACCCAAAGGTAGGCCAGCGGCAGATCCATTTCAGGAAGGCCACCTTGGCTTCAGGCACTGTCTTTTCTCTGTGTTTGTCACACTCCAAAAGGAGGTTCTGGGGGAAGAAAGGGCCACTGAGGGCCTGGGCATGCTGCCCTGCCTAGACAGGGGTCATCACCTAGGGAATAGATGCCCAGGGCCCTGAGACCCGGGCTGGAACAGTGCCCACCTTCCTGAGAGCTAGTCTTGGAGGAAAGGTATCGGCAGTGCTGAGGACCGGGTGGGGAAAGGCAGGGTGCAGGCAGCTCACCTCCCATGCCCACCAGCCCACCAGCCCACCCACCACACCCAGGCCCCATCAAAGACCTTCTTCCATTCCTCAGAGGACATGAGGCGAGTGAGATTCTCAGGTACCAGTTCCTTGAGGATCTTGGGAACATTGGCCAGGTGAGACCGGTCACTGCCAAACTGGACCTTATAGATGAGGCCTGCCAGGTGGACAGCATCCTCCCGCGAGCACTTGTGAAACCCACGCAGGTACTTGGGCAGTTCCTAAGTGGCGGACAGGCTGTGCTTCAGGCTGCTGTCTGACCTACCACCTTCCTGCAGGCAGGGGACTAAGGGTGTTAGCATCCTCCCACCCAGGAGAGACTGAGCAGGCCAAAGGCTGGGGCCCTCAGGATAGAGTTTCTGTCCAGGGTAGCGACCCCCCCCCCAAGTAAGGGCTCCCAGACATTGTGCTGTAGTAGTCACATGGAGGTAGACATTTAAGGCACAGGCCAGAGTGCAGCAGGCTTCAGCCTTCTGTGTGCTCCTGTCCCTCAGCATCACGCTTCAAACACCAGTGAAGAACCCTCACAGGTGTGGTCTAGTCACCTAATGGCTCCCTCTGTGGTCCCTTCCTCCCCCATGTCTCAGGGCAGATGCCGGATAGACTGGCAACCTTGACTCTCAGGAGGGCCACTGGTGGGTACCTGGTGGTAGTGGAGTATGGTATCTGCATTCACATCTTTCCCTGGGGTCACGTTGAGCCACAATTTCCGCATGAAGTGCACCTGGTAGGGGAGTGTCCCGGGGGCCCCTGGGGGAAGGGCAGCAGTGAGCACCAAGCCTATCTCGGGAGGCTCTTAGGCACACTCCCAAGCAAAGACTCCTACATGGCTCCCAAAGCCCCTAGCTCCTCTTCCTCCTCCCTAGCCCAGACTCATCCTTATTCTCTAAGGCAGTCCAGGAATGTCCCTGGACGTCCTATAGGGTGGTCCTGGATATCCTTGTTACCCAGGTGAGTGTTCAGGAATGAATGGATGGATGGATGACAGGTGGTAGGAGGCAGGCAGCCCACTCTGTCTCTCCATCCCAGCTTCCCCCTCACCTTCTTTCTGGGGTTTGTTCTTCCTCGCCCAGTCAGACACCTCTCTCAAACTGTCGAAAAAGAAGTCCCCTTCCTTCTGGCTGATGATCTGGGGAGAGTGGAGAGATGGGCATTGTGGCATCAGGGAGATGCTGAAAGGCCTAGGCTCGGTGCCCATCTACTTCCCTGGTAGGCTGGAGGCCCACTGGGGGGGGTTGGCTAGCAGTGTGGGGTGCTCCAAACTCCACCCCCTCTGTGCTGACAGAGGGGCCTAGCACAGTGCTACCACTGGGTAGCCCACCTTGTCTGCGATCTTGATGAAGAGGCTGCATCCCTCCCAGGAGGCCAGCTGTAACTTGGTGGCGATGCTCTCACACACATCTCGCACCCGGCTGTTGCTACCCACATCCAGCATCTGGGCAGAGAGGTAGCATATGAGACCCAGGGCTTCAATGGGGCCACAGGCTCCCCAAACCACCCAGTACTTTCACCCTTTGTGCATGTGTGTGTGTATGTTTATATGTGAGTGGGTACAGATGTGTGCGCATGTGTATATGTGTGCATGTGCGTGCATGAAGGCCAGAGGGTGACATCAGGGGTTAGTTGCTCATCTTTTTTTTTTTAAAAAAACAAATTTCTTGGGAAACTTGCTCTGTAGACCAAGCTGGCCGTGGACTTTCAGAGATCTCCTTCTGTCTCCCAAGTGCTGGGATTACAGGTGTGAGCCTGTGCTGGCTTATTATTTATTTGTTCGAAACAGTACCTGAAGCTGACTGATTTGCCTAGACTAGCCAGCCAGCAAGCCTCAGGGGTCCTCTTGTCTCTGCCTTCTCGCCACTGAAATTGACAGGCCCATGCTGCAGCAGATCTAAACACATGTCCTGTTTTCACGGCAGGTACTTTACCCTTCACTTCAGCTGGACATGCTATGTCCTGAGCAGGACAGGCTTTCAGAGAACCAGCCACATGTCACACTGCTTAGTCACAGCACTCACTGTCCTAGAGACAGTTCCTATTTCCAGTTGTATCGGCAGCCTCCTCGGAACTCCTGGGCATGGAGCAGTGATCCCCTGTGCTGGCCAGGCACGGAGGCAGGGATAAGAGCCAGGAGATCGTCCACTTGGAGCCCTGCTCAAGAGGCCAAGGAGCACGCTGGGCTGCTGGATGTCCCGTGTGGGTACATGGTTAGGATCTCACCTCACTGGTAGCATTGGGGAAGTAGACTTGGTGTTTTATTCGTGAGACATTCTGCTCAGCGGTCTTCACCTCTACGTGGTGTGGAGGCTGTTTCCGGGGTCCCACCCTGAGTGGGACAGTGCATGCTAAAGTCACAGTCTTGTCCCTATACCTATCCCAGCCACCAGCCTTCCCTGGGGCCCTAAACCAGGTGCAGGAGACAGGAACCCCCAGCGACCACTGCAGCAGGTGGGTGGGTTCCAGCTCTCTACACTTCCCAGGGGCCGCCTCTCTGTCTGGTAGACCACCCAGTCCTCCCTCCCTCTTGGGCCTCCCCTCCCCATCCTTCTGATGTCTCTGGCCTGGTCCTTCCTTCCCAGCTGGCTGGGAGTCATGCGTTTCCAGAAGGCTGAGTCCCTCTAGACTCTACCTGGGCTCTAGGAGGCAGGGCAGGGAGCTTACCTCAGAACCTTCTGGAGGCGGCGGCTACAGTCAGGAACCAGCAGCTTCTTTCTTCGAGAGTCGATGAACTTCTGCACATGGGGCAGCAGTGACTTGCCAGGTGGGAAGAGGCCTGTGCAAAGCCACAACAACTGCCAGGCCCGCTCTTCGCTGTACCTGGGAGATGGATGGCACCCAGCCTCAGAGAGGACTTCCTGCCATGCCCAAAGCCAGCCAGGTACTTCAGGAATAACACAGAAGACCTGCTCAGGGCCTGTGGGTTTTGGGAGGCCTGGATAGGGGCCAGGGCAGCTCAATGAGCACCATAAGGCTGCGTCATACCAGCCTGCCACCCAACTGCCCAATGTCACAAGGCTGTCATGTCCTGCCCTTGAGAGGGTATCACTGTACCCATTTTGTGGAAACGGGTTCAGAGAGGCCATAGGTTCACAGAGGGTTCACATAGAAAGGCTGGGAGTAGACTGGGTGCCTCCTGCCCTGCCCTGCTCCAAGCTGACCATCCTTAGACGCTAGCAGAATGAACCGGTGCTCCAGGACCTCCCACTGCTGCTGTAGGTGCCCACAGGCATCCAGTCCCATGAGTGGCCATTTCCCTGTGAGCAGTAGGCCCCACCCCAGGGCCTGGGACAGGAAGCCATAGCTCAGCCCACAGCTCTGCACACCTGTTGGAGTTGTGTGTTAGCTGTTTGAGGATCTGACAGTAGACCTCGTCCTGCAGGGCTGAGTCCTGCAGGGCCGGAGAGAAGATCTGGTCTGTGAGCTCCAGGCTGTGCCAGGTCTGCCGGGAGGGGTAGTCACCCGTGTACTTGAGGATGGGTATGGTTGTCAAGGAGAACAGTGCAAGGACAGCCCCCACCCAGGCTGACCCCTGACCCCAGACCCCACACTGAACCCCAAACATCGGGCAGAAGCAGAGCTTTAACTCTGCCCTGTGTTTTCATAGAAGCTGAGTGGCCTGGAGGGGGCTTGCGTGGCCAGGCCCCCGAGGAACGTGCAGGGCCACGGGGCAGGCTGGCAGGAAGGATATCAAGGAACATTTGGCAGGCAGCGTCCCGCAGGTCAACTTTGTTGTGGACACGCTTAAGCAATGGCTGGCGCAGTGGCTCTGGGGAGTAGGCCCACAGGTGGCCCCGTGTGCGGGTCAGAGGCAGCATGGCCCTGCTCACTGTCTCTTTCTCTGGTGCCCTGTCAGGAATGGAGTCGGTGTGAGGGATTCCCTGAGCCCTTCTCTGTCCCTGGCTTCTCTGTCTTTCTCCCAGGGTGGGACAGTCCGAGGACACCTCCCTGTTACTATCCCCTCCCGACACCCCTAGACCCTGCACCTGTCACCCTAGCCTTCTCGCAGCCCTCGGGGCAGGGCAGGAGGCACCTGAAGAACTCATAGGAGAACTCCTCCAGGGTGTACATTATGGCTTCCTTGGCCTGCTCCTCCAGAGAAGGTTCTGAAGGCCTCCTCTCCTGGGCTGCCAGCTTCCGCTTCTCTGGTGACATGGCCAGCAAGCTCTATAGGGAACACAGGCCTATTGTTGCCCAGAGGCCACTGCCCACAAGGCCCTTCCCCCACTGGCCCCTCCTCCTGGCCTGGCTGCCTCAGTGAACTGGGAAGGGTCAGACCACAGGGCCCGTGGGGCTTGGACTTCCACACTATGCTTCACATGCTGTGTGACCCAGGCCCAGTGATTCAACCTTTCTGGGTGTTTCCTTCTCCTTAGCAGGGTTAACCTGTAGATCTTTCAAGCCCTTGGATTCCCTCTCCTTAGGGGTGCAGTAGTTGTTGCTGATTGCATACACTAGGCACTCAATATGTGTGTGTTAGAAGCCCTGCCTATTCCTAACTCTCCAAATGAGCTGTTCTTGGGGCTGGTATAGGAGTGTTCTTGCAGTAAGGGGAGACGTGGACAACTTAGGCCCATAGCTTCAGTTAGGCAGGGGCTAGAGAAGTTTGAGTTTGTCCCAAGAACACACCCATGGCTGGAGGGAGGAAGCACCCATTTTTTTGAGCACCTACTAAATGCTGAATGCAGTGCCCTGCACAAATATGCCAGCTTCATGATCACCCAGAGACGATGAGGGCAGGCAGAGCTGCCTGTGCCCAGGTGACCCTCCTAGCCCTCTGAGGTGGAGTGTGGGTGCCGAGTGAGGCCTCAGGCTAACCATCCCACAGCGGTGCCTGGGGGGGGGGGGGGGGGAGAGAGAGAGAGAGAGAGAGAGAGAGAGAGAGAGAGAGAGAGAGAGAGAGACAGACAGACAGACAGACAGACAGACAGACCACATACCATCAGCTGGGCCTGGGGCTTGGTGACCGTGGGGATGTTGTAGAGGCAAGTTGTGGGCACCAGCCCTGTATTGCCGGTCCTGTCATTCTGGGCCAGGACCCAGTTCTCAGAGGACAGCAGCCCCTGCTTCTTGGTCAGGATCAACAAGTCCCCCTTCTTGAAGGGCAGGAGGGTGGCATCATCTGTAAGTTCAGGTCACACAGAGAGACACTAATGCCACATTTACCAGGTTCTCCAGGGACCCAAGGCTATGCTGGCATTTGGAGGACTGTCTCCCTTGGCAGAAGGGGAAATGGAGACATAGAGTTGTAGACTCAAGGCTCCTGTGAGTGAGGGGTGCTGGGCTGTCACATGAAGGGCTCCCATGGGAACACACCTCAGGGACATTCAAGGCTCTGACTACAACCCCAGCCCCAGAGACTGAAGGGGCCAGAACGGAAGCCTGATCAGGGAGGGGACACAGTGCACAGATGGGTGGTCTCCAAGCCTGGTCTGAATGCTGTGTTACCTTGGTGTCTCTTTGGTCATTTAGAGATGGTAACATCTTCCAGGCGAGCATGAAGACTAAGGGGCGGCAGAGTAATAATAAGTGGGCTAATATTTCTCACTGCCACGAGAACCCTCAAGCAGCCCTGTCCTCTTATGTCTCAGCCAGCTTGCCCACAATGCCTGCAATTGGCCTGAGTGGGTGCGGTCCAGGACCTGGCCATGTGCGCACCTCACCCACAGGCCAAAGCTCATCTCTTGTTGGAGTGCGAACTTGCAGGGAAACAGAATTAGACTCCCAACCCCTGAGTGGCATGACCCTAAGCAAACTATTTCCTTCTCTGGGCCTCTGTTTGATGGGTGTAAAGTGGAATAATGGGGTGGCGGTGGGGGTGGTGTTCAACCCACTCCAGGTCGAGGTTAGCCTTGCCAGTGACTCTACAGGCAAGGCTGGTGCACAGAAGCATTACTGAAAGCAGACAGCACTATGCTGTCACATTCCCTCCTTCCCTCTGCACCTGTCTCTAGCCCATGAGGCTGATATCCTATGAAGACGAGCCAGCGGCCTCATCTCCACTAGTCTCACCAATGGCTTCCTCGTCCCCACCCCGGGTGGGCACCTGTGGCTTTCCTGTCTTGCAAGGCCATGGCAAACATGGATCTCTCCTTCAGGCCCCCCAGAAACAGGGCTACCAGTTCTGCAATGGCCACACTGCTGGGGGACACGAACTCGTAGTCTTCTTGGTGAAGTGTGGACATAAGCAGTCTTGGTCCACCTGAGGCCTCCCTGAGGGTACAATGGGAGCAGCATGACCTGAAGGCCCCTTTTCCTTTCCTCACTTCAGCCCCCAGCAGCCTCAGAGGAGAGGAGACAACCCTCCTGAGTTACAGCTAAGGAAGCCAAGCCCCTCCAGGGCCCTTGGCAGAGCAGGGACTGAGCTCAGGTTGGCCCATATTCCAAGCACCAAAGTGACAGCCAGAACCCTGGGTCTCAGAAGCAGTGTGGGGTGCCAGGCCTCAATGTGTGGTTCTGCTCTGGGCAAGTAATGAGGCGGCTGGTGTGTAGGGACACTGCGCAGAATGTCAGAGTTGAGTTGAATTGAGACACAACCTCTTCTATAGGCTCACCCTGGCACTCTCGGGGCTACCTGAGTGCCCATGTGCCTCAGTTGGCTTATTTGCAGAATGAGTGCAGCTGTGAGGCCTTTCAATTGTATAGGGAAGTCTCATGGAGTGTGGCCCAATCAACCCACTGCTCATGATAATTATCAGCGGAGCCCTGGTAGGCCTGGGTGGGATTTCCCAGAGGGCTCAGAAGAGCTCCCAGGGCATGAGTGCCCAGGGGTTGAATGTCCCCAAGTCCTGTGGTAGCCTTATGCTTTGCTCTTGTCCCTGCACTCCAGCCTGGCCCCCAAGTGCAAACCACCTCCCTTCCTATCCTTCCTGAAGTCTCAACACATCTAAGTGTCTCTTCACAACTCAGGTGATAAAGAGACGAAGTTGGGGTCTTTGGCATCAGAGTCCCTACCTTTTGGCCATCAAACCCATGACCTCTGGGAAGGACAGTTCCATCAATATCCTCTCCTTCTGGTCCAGGAAGTACAACCCCTTCCAGTTCACGGCCAAGATCAGCTGTGTCTTGGGGAGGCGGGGACCTGAAAGGACACCAGAGAGTGAAGGCTGTCCTAGCTGCTGTACCCAAACCACAATGTCACACCCCATCAGATGCCCTTACCCGAGAGCGTGGTCACTTCAAAGAGTCGGGAGAAGAGCAGGGGCCACTGCAGAAGGGCGGCATCCACCACCTGCTCCTGCACAGCCAGTGGTGTGGCTCGTTTCTGTGTGTACGGGGCCTGCAGGCGAGGAGGACCCCGGGTGTCATCTCCATGGCTCCGCCTCCCATCTAATCTCTCACACAGTGCTCAGGGTGATAGTTGGGTGGGGCATTCTGCAAAGCCTCCATTTAAAGGGAGGTCAGTGTCTGGTGAGGGATGCTCTGGGGATGGCCTGGGTCATGCCTGGCCCATTGAACCCCAGAGGAGAGCCCTGCAGGAGAAACTTGGCAAAGGGTTGGAGGGGTTTGCCCTGTTAGAACCAGGAGGCAGAGGCTGAGAGTGTTATTTCTCAAGTGTTCACTTTTTTTTTTGAGAAAGGGTTTCTTTGTTTTTGTTTTGTTTTGTTTTCGAGGTTGGGTCTCGCTCTAGCCCAGGCTGACCTGGAATTCACTATGTAGTCTCAGGGTGGCCTTGAACTCACAGCAATCCTCCTACCTCTGCCTCCCGAGTGCTGGGATTAAAGACGTGCGCCACCACGCCCAGCTTTAGAAAGGGTTTCTCACCGAGACCTGTTTTATTAATCCCAGGGGTACATCTCTCTCTGCCTCCCAAGCACTGGTTTTATTGGTATGTGCCACCATGCCCACCTTTTCACATGGGTGCTGGGGTTCCAAAGTCAGGTTCTCATGTTTGCATGGCAAGCCCTTTACCCACTCAGCCATCCCATCAGTGTCCCCTCCACTTAAGCAGATGTTTTGAGGATCCTCCTACCTCAGCCTCCCTTCCATTAAACACCCGATACAGCCACACAGCGTATGTTCCCATGTTTCTCCTATGAATGAGTGTACATGTATGGAGACCATGTGGCTCTGTACAGTAAGAGGATCGCCTGCATAGGTTCTCCTGAATTTTTACCCAGGAAAGTTGATAGAATTCTTTGGGCAGGTGGCAGGGGCCTGTGGTGAAGAGTTGAGCTGAATGCAACCATTAATATCTTTAGATTCAGGGTTATGGCCATCAAGTTGAAGCTTCCCAGACCCCAGCCTATGGGAGGGAACCCATACCTCTGTACTTAGCTCCCACCCCCAGAAAGAGAGCTCAGGACTGGTGTGCCCAGCTGACCTTGGCATGGGTGGCGATGACGAGGCTAGCCCACTTCTCTGGAGACTTGGTCTTGTACAGCTTGGAGGGCACGCAGCTGGGCAGTAACTCCTGCGCGGCCTCACTCCTCAGCGTGGCCCCAAATTGCACATAGCAATGCTGGGCCAACAGCTCCACCAACTGTTCCTCCTGTGGACCCAGCGGGCAGTGGGGTGTGAGAGGATCCATGATGCCCCAACCCTGTGGCCACTCCTGCCTCAGCACAGTGGCAGGGATCGCCAGCAGCCATCTGTCCTGGACAACCACTAGGCAGACTTAACTCTTCCCTAGCAGCTCCCATATGCCTTGCCTTGGTCCCAGACATTCCTGGGACAGCAGCAGGGGACTCTGGGTAACCTAGACCTGGACTACACAGTATCTCTGCCTGAGGACAAGGTGACTCCTCTCTGACTCCCCGGATAGAGCCCCAACACTGCTGCTCTAAGTGGGGTTCAGGCGGTCAAGGCCTTCACCCAGTCTCAGCAGTTTTCCTTTGCCAAGGGAACCCAGCAATGGCCCCTTCCTGGCAGGTGTCCAGGGCTGCTGTGGCCGTTCCAGGTCACTGGAAGAACTTCCTAATGTGGCCCAGGGCCTCTATACTGGCTGTGGCACTTCTGTCATACACTACCCCTCCCCCCTTCATCACCCCTAGTTCTCCTAGTTACCCCGTAGAAAACGCTCTTAACTTTCTACGAATTCCAGATGTAGGCCCAAGGCTTGGGGAGGTGATGGGAGTTCCCAAGGTCACACCACCAGAAAGATGGAGAACGAGACTTGAGCAGGCAACTGGGCTTCAAGGCCATGGTTATCTGTTTACTTATTTGCTGTGTATGTGTGTATAACATTCATGCATCTTACATGGGTATTGGGACTTCAGACTCAGGTCCTCTGTGTGCACAGCAAGCCGTCTCCCTTGCACCGAGGCCATGTTCTAGACTCCTGGGCTTTGCTGCACATAGCACACAGTACCTATGAGCAGGTACTGTGGGAGGCCAGGCAGCCCGGGGCTGACGAGGAGGCCTCCCCTGCCTGCTGCTGCTGGTACCAATGGACCAAGTTGCCCAGGCAAACCTGCAACCCACGGGTGGTGAAAACAGAGGCCAGGCCTAAGCTGTGCCCTGTGGTGGCCCCAGACCTGTACCCCTCTGACTACCTTCCTACCCCCTGGAAAATTTCCCATTTCTCAGCTAGGTGGGAAGGACACTGTGCCCCCTGCCTGTCACATTCTCTAGAGCATCCCATTGGCCACGGCCCAGGAATGTAGTCTTTTCTCAGGAGTCTTACCTTCTCGAAGCTGTACTCGCCAGACCAGACTCCATGGAGGATTTGCCGGTATATGAGCTTGGTGCTCACAGGGTCCTCATGGGAGTCGTGCCAGGGGGTGAAGAACTCCTTCCGGAAGTAGATGCGCCAGGGTGACTGGCGCTGGCTCTCCCCTCTCTCTTGGGCCAGCTGCTCACATTGGGCCACAGCGTCCATCACATGGTCACGGCCACTGCCCAGGGACCAGAACTGAGGCCAGAATTGGGGGACAGGCAGGGTCAGTAGCTATTGTGTGCAATGCCCTAGGGGGAGCATCCACCTTCAGCACCTGTATGTGGAAGATGGGGACTGGGAAGCCCCTCGTGGGCTGAGGAGACACTGCTGAGTCTACATGGATACCTGAAGGGCTGCTTTCCATGGGGACACCTCCTGTCCATCACTCCCAAACACACTTCTTGAAAGAGGTAGAGATTGACGAAGCAGGCATGTGTGGGTGTTCCTGAGTCTGGGGGTGGTGATGGGGTCAAGGAGGCTATGCCAATGTGACTTCTAGGGTGTCTTACAGTGACATGAAGTAGGCTGAAGCAGGACGCTGGTGTGTGTGTGTGTGTGTGTGTGTGTGTGTGTGTGTGTGTGTGTGTGTGTGTGTGTGTGTAACAAGGGCCTGGTCTTATCTGGCATGAGGTGCAGCTGCCAGGTTGTGAATAAGTGAGCAAGAGGGTAAGATACCTGATAAGAGTCATTTCTGGTATGTTGCAGGTGTATGTAAGCATGTGCCTGGAGGCTGGCAAGGCAGGCAGGGCATTCTGGCCCAGGTGTGCATGGGAGCCAGGTGGTAGATGGGACACCTACACAGTACCTTGTCATACACGGCAACCTGGAGGGAGAAGCCCAGGTGGTCGCTGAGGCCCTGCTTCTGGGCAATATTCATGCAGATTTCCCGTGATGTGGAGGCGGAGTCCACGGTGACGGTCAGACTCTCTCCAGTCGCCAGGATGACTTGAATTGGGACGTGCTTCTTGGATTTGACGGCCTGGGGACAGAGGAAAATTCAGTACCTTCCAGCCTTGAGGCGCCCAGGCTCAGCACCCCGGGCTCCTGGAACCCTGGATCTAGAGCACCCTCCAAACCTGAGGCCATCCTTCCCATGGGGTACTTGAGGGTAGAGCCTTCAAAAGTCCAGTGTCACCTGTATCTCAGTATGAACTGAGTTTATGTCCATGGCCCATCAGGGGCGAAAGCAATGCTGTGTATGCAGCTGGGGGGATTTGTGAGCTTCTCCAGGGTGGTCTATAGCTGCAGGTGCAGCCCATAATGGGTTCCGACAGAGCCCTGTGGTGCTCAGGTTATCTGCCTCAGGCTCACAACTATATTGGGTCCTATGCACAACAGTGTGTGAATACACATGGCTGCCACAAGTTGATCCTAGTTCCTTGGCTTGTGCGAGGAAGGTCAGGGGAGAACATAAAGTGTATCCAGAGGTCACCCATAGCCCTTTCATGGGATAGTCTACAGCCCTTTGGTGTGCACTGTTAGGTTTGGTCAGGGTGCTCCCTTCACCCTGGCTGTCTGAAATGACTCTTTCTGGAGACACCTTGAGAAGTAACGGGGCAAAGCAGGGAGAGGTGACGTGGACTCCCAACAACAGATCCACACAGGGCGAGAGGCTTGAAGCAATTAGCTCATTCTCTCTGTAAGGCTGAGCTGGGAGTGTGGATGAGGGGTGAGGAGGGAAGCTCTGAAGCTTGGGCCATGCTAAGCCCTGGGTCATTGCCTAGAAGCTGCGACGGGGAAGTGGGAGGCGCTGAGGACACGTCACCCCCCACACTGTGCTGTCCATCTCCCACCTTTGAGGGTCCGTACCTGCAGCTCCAACCAGGTGGGGGGCTCTGTGCGTACCCCGTTGGCACAGGTTCGTTTCAGGCGTTCTGCACAGAAGGGCCCGTAGCCAGCAGGTCCTTGGCTGATGAAGTTGAGCAGGTACTGACAGGGAGGAGGGGGGGGGGACAATATTCAGAATAGAGGTTCTCCTCTCCTTTCCACCCAAACTGATTTTCAAACTCCTAGTCATGTTTGCAGAGGTGTGTTCACGTGGGTGAACTTCATTTACCACGAGGAGTAGTATTGGATTGGTGCATGCCTGAGGAGCAGTTTGGTAGTATGTTTTAAATAGTGTAGAGTTTTAAAACATATGTGCTGGTTGATCCAATAACACACAATAACCTATCTGAAAGGCAAACATGATTTGCGTGTGTGTACATGTGTGTGCAGATGTACATGCACATATGTGTGCACACATGTGGAGGCCAGAGGATAACCTCAGGTGTCATCCTCAGAAATACCATCCACATCCTTTGAGACAGTCTCTCTTGGCCTGGAGCTCACCAATTAGGCTAGACTGACTGGCCAGGGATCCTCCCGTCTCTAAGTCCCAGTTCTGGGATTACAGATGCAGTGCCCACCATGCCCACATTTTTATGTGGGTTCTGGGATCCAACTCAGGTCCTCATGCCTGTGAAGCACGTTACTGACTGAGCTATCTCCCTAGCCCACACTTTAAAAAATATTCATTTATTTGTTTGCAAGCAGAGAGATACAGAGAGAGAGAGAGAGAGAGAGAGAGAGAGAGAGAGAGAGAGAGAGAGAGGAGGAGGAGGAGGAAAAGGGGAGGGGAGGAGAAGAGAGAGGAAAAGGGAAGAGAAGAGAGGAGAGGATGCCAGGGCCTCTAGCCACTGCAAACAAACTCAAGATACACGTGTCACTTTATGCGTCTGGCTTTACATGGGTACTGGGGAATTGAACCCAAGCCGTCAGGCTTTGCAAGCAAGTACCTTAATTGCTGAGCCATCTCTCCAGCCCCCCCCAGCTGTCCTTTTGAGTCTTGAAGAGCAGCCTTCTTGAGACCAAAGGCAGTGGCCCTATAGACCTGGATAGTGGCTGCAAGAAGGCATGTGCAGCGTGGGGAAACCGAGACCCAGAGAAGTGTAGGTATTTCTATCCATTAGCCTCTGGGTGCAGGAAAACCAGACCATAGACCAGGATTTCCTAGGCTTGCTCCAGCATCCAAGCCCCAGGACATGCCCCTGCTGCAGTCTGCTCCCCTGTCTCCCCACCCTGCCTACCTTCATGAACCTCTCTGAAGGCGGGAAGCAGCCCAGGCAGAGACTGAGCAGGATCCAGCCCCGGGCCAGGCTGCTCTTTCTGAAGTTCTCTGACAGCTGCTTGCAGATCTGGCAGTAAATCTCATCCCTGAAAGACATGGACCACTGGCTTTGGGGGAGGAGAGCCACTGGGTGCCCTGGGGTGGGGGGAATCTCATCTTTGGGATACCTCAGGCCTTCCTCAGCCTCCTCATAGCCCAGGATTGTCCACTGCCTATGTCTTCCCAGGGCTCTGGGACCCACTCTCCAGCCCTGTCTTCCATGTTTATCTAGGCCCTGTTTTCAGCTCTCCTCCTGCCCTTTGGGTCTTT
>PVHP010007859.1:0-55356 GCA_004024765.1 Zapus hudsonius
GCAGGCAATTCTCCCTCTATAATGTCATCTATAATCACCTCTCCAGCCCTTCCTCCAGCTCTATGTCTGATTTTTCTTCTGCATTACAAAATATGCTCCTGCAGTACCAGTTAGGTAATTCTACTACTCATATGAAAAATTGGCATCCCAAACTCTCCATCTTTGAAAGAAAAATGCATCCTTTGAATCACACATGGTCTCTTCTGACCTCCTTCATTCCAGGGGTGGCGGCACTTTCTGAAACCTTTGCCATCGTTTTCCTCCGCAGACCAGGCCAGACCTCCCTGTCCTTCTTTCATGGCCATCACTTCTCCCCGACTCTTGACTACTCAGCCTTTGAGCTTTCTGAACGTTTTCTCCATCTCTGAGCTTCTCCCTGGCAACCCACTCTACCCCTGATGCCAGGGACTTTTCCCCAAGATAGTGGGGCCGAGCCATATTCTAGTCTGTCATGGCATTGAAAACTCTCCCTCCTCACCTGGTGTTAAGAGTCTGCATGATCCCCCATTCAGCCTTCCCTCAACTCTCTAATTCTCTTGTCTCTGCAGCCTTTCCCTGCCTGTCAAGTCTTATCTGCTCCTCAGGGACAGGCTAGCTACATGGCGACTTGCTTTCAGCCTGTGGGCTCTGTGCTCACTCCATTCAGAACCTTGCAAGACTGGACTTAGAGCCTGGAATGCATTTTCCTGTGTACTTTTGTGAAGCATTGTGTACTTGCATTATCTCTCTCTTTAGATTAAAAATCTCTGGAGTGACTTAGAGATGTTTGGCTATCCACATGGCTCCAGCACCCTGTCTGTTGTTGAACAAGCATGGGGGCCCTTTTACCCAGCTCACCTTTGAGCAGACTTGGCAGCTCCGTGGCAGAGAGGAGAGGTTGGCCGTTGGAAAGGCCAATGTGGAGGAACAAGTTTTACTTTCCAGGGCTCAGGGCCACAAGCCTTCCATGCCCTTTGGCCTCGGTTGCTGGGTCATGGGTGTGCACATCGCTGTGAGCACCTGTTTCTCAACAGGTGTGTGCAGGTGTGAGAGTAGCTGTGGGTGGGGAGGATATGGGATTGGATTTGGGCATCTGTGGGGGTCTTGCTATGTGCACATGAACATGTCTGTGAAATAGGAAAGAGATGTCTATATGTGTGTAGTATGTACATGTATTTGTAAGGTGAAGGGTGTGTATGAGTACACTCCAGCATGTGTACACGTGTGTGTCTGCGTGTGTGGTATGTGTGTTGGTGATATGTGAGGGCAGGTAGGAAAGGCAAGCACGTAAGTAAGATACATGTATGTGTTTTTATTTTTCAGGAGGTTGTGCCAGACACCCTTTTGCAAAAGGATGAGAGTCCACACCTGCTTTTGCCTGCTTATCTTCATTGGAAAAGCCCAAGAAGCCTAGGAGCAATCAGTTCTGGAAACACAGGGGCTGAGTGATAAAATCAAAGGGCAGTAGGTCTCACTCGGCACACAGGTGAGCTATAAAAAATGAGCCACTCAGCCTGAAACTCACCAGGCAGCCTTTGAGGTTTAGCGTCGGTCATCCTCTCACCCCCAAAGATGGGGCAAGCTGCAGGCTGAGAGCTGGCAGGGCAGCGATGGCCCTGCTCTGTCTTGCACCACACCAGGAATGTGGTCTCCTTGTCTGTGGGAGAGGGAGGAGTGATCCTGTCAGCCCCACTGGGCCCAGTCTCTGAAGGATGCAGGAGGAGGCTGGCATCAGGCTCCAACTTCAGGACTCTGCCTTCTTTCCTTGATCCCACTCTGAGAATTGAGAACTGGCCAAGCCAGTTACAATCATTTGACATAAATCAGAAATAAGATCGACAGTTACAGGGAAGCTAAAGATCGCAGAATACAAGGGAATGGACTCAGGTCATTTTTGAGAGATGGCGCTTGCCATCACCAGAGGACTGTATTCATGGAAAGCCTTACATACAAGTTCAATGATAAAACTTCTAAGAACCCTGTGTCCTGGGTGACTGGAACATGTGTGGAGTGGTCCTCTTGCTCTGCCCTTCACCCCATACTCCTGCCCTCTCTAGAGGCCTTGAAGAACACCATTTGATTGATCTCTCATTAATGGTGGAAAGAGAGAAAATGACTAGCCTAAGGTCATGGACAGGAGTGAAGTCCCAGCACACAGTGACCTGTCACTGAGCCGGTCTCAGACCTTGCAGGGAATGTAGGAGCAATGTGTGTAGGCTGGCTGGCTTTGAAAACCTGCCAGACTTGAAGTTTCAGGTCGGAAAAGGTGAAAGTGCTGTTTGCATGTCTGCGATCTATGAAGAACACAAGAGATCTTCCAGATTCCAAACATCTGGAGAAGTGCAAAAAAACCTAGCACTTTAGAATAGCATCTGCTCTCAAAGCTATGGAAAAGGAAACCTTAATAGCACATGCTATTAGGAATTAATTATTAAGAATTAATCATGTTAGGATGAAGCTCATTGGTAGAGCACTTGCCTAGCATGGCCCTGTTCAATCCCCAGCATCATAAAACCAGAATTGATCATAACGCTTCAAGGGTGTGTATCTTTCTGGAAGGTTTCACTCTTGGTTCTGTGCCAACTATCTGCATTCTGACAGAGATTTCACAGTGTCCCTTGTTTCACTTGGACACCACTTGAATTATGTTGAGCAGATTCCACTTATTCTGATCAATTTCCTGGTGAGATTATACTGTCACTACTAATCACACCATCTCCACCACACAGGTTTGGAAGCCAGGGCACAGAGAAGTGTAGTCACACAGATAGGAAGAAATAGAACTGGATTCAGACTCGATGGTATGGAATTTGGCCCCTCATCCTCTCCACTGGATTACTGAATGGAGGGTGTGATTGGCCAGGATTCTCACACTGGGCACATGCCCTGCTCCCCAAATGACGCTAACCCTTACTGTCCTCTACTGTGGCCAGGTGGGTCTTTCGAAGACAGATCCAGTTATGCCAAGCCACACCCCTACTTACAAAAGTAGGATGGCTTTTTATTGTCCTTAAAAGAAGAACCACCAATTCATTCCTGAGAAGGCCTCCCTCGGAGACCATGGCAGGCTTGGCTTCAGCCTAGCACGGGGCATCATCCTCTCCAGGCCTTGCGCATGCTTCTTCTGTCTTCCAGCTACCTTTACTTCCTCCTTCTCTTGGGTCTGTGCCTGATCCATTGTCTTTCCTCAAAAGACTCTCCAGTGAATTCCTCTTCCATGGTATTCAGCCTGACATCACCTGCTCTGGGGGTGATGCTGCCTTCCAAGTTGGTTTCCCTAGTGGATGTTCTGTAGTGCTGAGTTCCCCTTCTTCCTAGTCCTCGCCTGACTGTTCTGGTGCTGCTGCTACAATGACAGAGCAGAGGTCTTGTTCCTTCCAGCATCCCTGACTGCTTACCCAGTGCCTGACTCATTCTAATGAACCCACAGACAAATCACACCTTCTTTGCTTTGAAGTTTTATAATGCAAAGTGTGAGGCGACCTCCAACTTGGCCAGCTTGAGGGTCAGCCATGAATTCTAAATTTGCACTCTGGGTCAGTTACTCACTCAGACTACATGTTTAATAATAAAAACACTTGACATTGGGGAGAACCGTGTCATTTGTAAAACTCCTTTCTCGCCTTATTCCCCTTTGGCTCATTTAGCAAGAGTAGAGAATAGTATCCTCATTACTGGGTTTAGAATGCTGAGGCTCAGCATGTGATGCATCTGTCCAGGGTCACCCAGCTAACAAGCGTGGAAACACAGCATGAGCTCTAGACATTTTGATGGCTCGTCTCCTTCACATCACCCACTGGGCACCCACGGAGATGTCCTCAGTCTGCTGTTCTTTTCTCTCAGTTCTGAAGGTGAGATGCAGTCTCCCATAAAAGATACAATAGTTATTTCCTTTTGTTCTAACTCAGCAATGACCTTCGATCCCTCATCTCCTAATCAAAAGGGAGTGTCAGCCAGGCTGCACCTACATGTAGGTAGCAGCCTACCTGTGGAGGAGGATATAATGATCAAATTGACCTGGGTTCCCATGTTCATTCACCTGCAGAGAGTTGTATCTCTAACTCAGAGTTGAATGGTCAACCAGTGCTGTCTTTTGGACTTTATTTCTATGTCCAAATCTTATAACCAGCTGCTCCGGTGGTTCCATGCAGTCCCCTGAGCTCTTGCCTGGCTGTGATGTATGTATAGCTCAGCCAATGAAAACCCGAAGCCAGTCTCTGGACTTGGAGATCGCAAGGCTAGCCTGGGCACATATGTTGGATACATTAATCTGTAGAGTAGGGGGATAGCATGTCGAGGCAAAAGTGCTAAGTAACCATGGAAGCAGGTCCTGTCCCTTTTCATATGTCCCACCTGGGCAGGTACAAGGAGGAAGTGAGTGAGAAGGGCTGTTCTGAATGGTCCTGCTCTGCTTGCTCCACGAAGCACCCCTGCAGGCATATAAGGCCATTAGCAGCCACTGGGGAACTTTCCATCCTGTCCTTATGCTGGAGGCTTTTCACCCAGCAAAGAACCAACATGGGCTCTTTTCTCCCCAAGTTCTAAGTTGAGAGATAATTCCCCTTCAGTATGGAAGGTGGGATCATGGTGGCTTGTCACAGGTAGAAAATGCCCTTGAGAAGACAGTCCCCACGGAGAAAACGCCTGTACCATGTTCCTCCTGGCTGGTTCACCAGGGCACTGATCTGAGCTGCCGTTTGTGGGAACCTCGTTGGATCAGTCATCCAGCCACCTGAACATGCAACCCTGGTCTGTCCCTGCCTATCCAAGCCTCCCTCGCCACCTCACAGGACTTGGATGCACTCACCTGGTCCCAGTGGAGGATTCTTGATGGGAACTTTAATGTGTCTGCCTGATGACCCAAGCTCACAGTTGTATACGCCATCTGAATCCCTCCTGCTCATAGCCACATTTAAAAGTCCAGCTCCTCGAGAGGCACCTCAATGTTGATGCCATACCAAGCAAACCAGAACAGCAGACTTAAAGCCAGGATCAGGGCCCCTGTGTAGACCAAGAAGTCCCAATAGTTCAGTGTGGCAAAGATCCCCAGCAACAAAAGGATCAGGCCTACAGCGTCACTCAGAAGTGCCAGGATGAGAAAGAGCACACAGCGCCCGAGGTGGCATCTTGTACACAGCCTGCCCAGGAGCATTGCCCAGGAGCAGCAAGAGGAGTCTGGCCGTGCTCCTGGGAGCGATTTGCATGGGAGGTGGCAGGACTGCCTTCTCTCCCTCTGGGTGTGAGCAAGTGCATGAGCCGGAGCGTCTAGGAGCCACAAGGAAGTACACATGGGTCCACCTTTATGAGTCTGGCAGCCAGTGGGACAGGATATTTCTTAACTGTTTCATGGCTCAGGAATGATCCTGACCAAAACATTGTGACATCACTGTACGTTGGATTGGTCATTGTAGGGATTCATCAAGCCATGTGGTTTAAGAGCCAGGGCACCTTGGATGGATTTTCAGTGTCAGAGGTCTTGTGACCCTGAAGAAGGGTGTCCTGTGTCATGTTCTCTTATATGGGAGGCAGACAGCCTGATGGTCCTGTATACATGAACCGTTGTCATCTAATGTGGCAGGTGGGACTTTCTTCCCTGCTCTTCCTGGTGAGGAGAGGTTTTGTTGCGCGCAACTTTCTAGTTGCTGCGCAGAAGGAACCCATACAAAAGTGGCTTATAGAGGAATGGGTTATTAGGCTTACAGACTTGAGGGGAGACTCCATCCTGGCAGGAAAAACGATGGCATGAGCAGAGGGCTGGACATCACCTCCGCCAGAGCACTGCAAACACCGGCAGGAAGGTGTGCCAAATACTGGCAAGGGGACGCTGGCTTATAACCCCCATAAGCCTGCCCCAACAACACAGCTCTAGTGAGGTTCTAATTGCTATCAGCTGAGGATGGATCATTGAGAACACATTTATTTGTTTGTGGGGGACACCTGGATCAAACCATGACAGGTTTTAAATAAAAAAGCCATGGGAGAGCTTGTTGACACACATAGGATTTGAAATGAATGATGCTGTCAATTGGTCAATATCAGCAGGAGATACGCTTACCTTGCAGATTCTCAACTTTGAAGAACTGAAGGCTGTGAGTGTCCTACAATGATGGACCGGAGGATGTCTATAGTGCGCATGGTGGTGACCAAAGGCAACTCCCAGGTAAAAGTCAAGAGATGTCTATGTGGTCCATCGACTGTATTTTCCACACTGACTGCTTTGTGCTTGCTGGCTTTCTCATGATGGATGACAGCAATATGCCATCCAAACCCTTTGTGCATCCCTGAGGCGCTATGGGTGCAATGGCCAGGTGTTATCACAGTGGCCACTCACAGCACAGGTAGAGTGAACATCACTGAAGAAAAATTCAGTGACCAGGTTTGGCCCCTCAGCAGCGTTGCTTGGATGAACACCCCTCTGACCCAATTCAGGAAGAAGCCTAGAACAAGGTATCTACCCTTCCTGAGCCTCAGTTTCTTTAAACAAATGAAGAAAATAATTCTTCATCTTCCCCAAAGGGTGAGAATAATCAGGTTGTTCCCATTTAATTTCCTATGTATATAATCAGCATCGGTGAGAGAGAACTTTTCAGAAATATACTTTGGGAAGAAAAGAGGACTGGCCAAAGCTGGAATGTTGAGGATCTGAACCACCATGAACCACATCGAGAGCATCTCGAAGTGAGAAGAGCCAAGGCTGTCTTGGTCCCTTGCTGTGTCCCCCTCAGTATATCCAGAAAGGAATGCACCCTTTGTGGAATGGCTCCCTAGCAAGGAAGCCATGGCTCTTTTAATCTGCTAACCCAGTCCTGATTAGGAGGGAGTTTTTTAGGAAGTACAGTTGTTAAGCAGTGATGGCCTCTCCCCAAGCAAGTAGAGTCCCCTGCTTATGACTGACTATAGCATATAGTCAATGCATCTTAGCCTAGCTGCATACAGGTGCCCAGGTAGCTTTCAGAGTTGTCTGTATGTGAGTCTTGCGGGGGAGGTTGGGAGGAGGTGTCTATAGTGAACAACAATTTTAGTGCTAAAATTTCTACATGCTCAGCAATCCTTGGTTTTGGTTGACCAGTGTGGCTGGTCAATGATTGATTATCTGATGGGTGATGCCAAAGGGAAGCTGGTGATAGGAAAGCTCCACTCTGTCCATTTCCAGCCAGCCTTGCTCAACACAGACACCGCGGGTCCCCAGGATGCGGGTTCCTTGGGTTTGATGTCTCTTTAACAGCTGCAAGGGCCACAGTCATCACTCAGGTATTCACAAGGGATGTGTTCTAGAACCCTTAACGATACAAAAATCCGAGGATGCTCAGGTCTCAGTATTTCATGGATTAATGCTTGCATGGATCCTGTATATTTCCTTCATATACTTTAAACCATCTCTAGTAATCTATTACTTATAATGTCAAATACAAAGCCAATGTCCTGTAAATAGTTTTGCTTAGGGAATAATGAAGAAAACAAAATTCCATGTATAGAATACATGCAATTTTTTCAAAATATTATTGCATTGAAATTGACTGAGTGTACAGATGTAGCCCACCATTACAGAGGGCTTGACTTTCTCTCTGCTTGTGTGTGTTTGCCAATCTCTCCCCTCCATCTCTCTCGTCGTACAAACACACACACACACACACACACACACACACACACACACACACACACACTTCCACCTGAAAAACGGACACATTTACAAGAAAAGGATCAGAATTGAAACCACTCACCTTTTGGGAATTTACAATTTATTTGCATCAATTCCTTACTCCACACCTTGCCTATAACTTTCTTCCAGGAGAGGCCTGCACTGTCCTCCTGGCTCCACAGCTGGCTATTTCCTTACCACACATGGCCACCTTGCAAATGGCTAACAATGGACCCCAGAAGACTGGCCAGGCCATGAGAAGCTGGTCCACCCTGCCCGGAGCAGCATAGTCAGTCCTGCTCTCTGAATGGCCACTCCTGTGTGTTGAGGCACTGTGAGTATTTGCACAGCTTTGAGACTGGCTGAGACACTTGACAAATAGCACAGCGAGTGAGACCGTAGAGCGGGGCAAGCTGGAAAGAGGGAGTGGAGTCAGTAATAAGCAGGGAGAGAGGCTTGAATGGAGAATGAGCTGGTCCCAGGATAGCTCATTAGCAAGAAACAGTTACCAGACCCAACCGGAAGCAGTTGGCGGTACCCACTTTTAGCTAGGACACTACCTACCCCTCTTCCCACTGAGATTCCCCGTGACTCCTTCAGCCACTGCCACGATCTGCCACTGGAAATAGCTGTGTTGCTTTGCCAAGGCTACAGCAGGAAAGAACCCCAAACTGAGTGGCTTATGTAACCAACATGCAGCATCCATGGCTCTGGAGGCTGAAAGTCTGAGACTGAAGTGTTGGCTGGGCTGGTTCCTCTGACAACTGCAGGGAGAAGCTGTTCCAACCTCTCCTGGCTCCTGGGCATCCCTGGCCTCTCTGCTGTTCTGAGCGTGAGGGGGCATCACACTGCCCTCAGCCTTGGCCTTTCACAAAGTGCTCTCTCCTTGTGCGGGTGACCCCTCCCCTTTGGATTAGGGGCCACACTATTACAAAGCATAACCACATCTTTACTAATTATATCTGCATGTCCGGATATTTTCATTGTGATGGGTATATTGATTACCACCTTGACAGGGCCTGGAATCACCTTTGAAGGATTATGTAGATTAGGCTAATTAAGGTGGATCTTCCTACCTTCACCACTGTGGGCAGCATTCCATGGGCTGGAATCCTGGACTGTATAAAAAGGAGAGAGATGGCTGAGTAACAGAATTCATCATTCTCTGCTTCCTCACTGTTGGGCTGACTATGACCAGCTCCTGTCCACCATGGTG
This sequence comes from Zapus hudsonius, assembly GCA_004024765.1. Lineage (NCBI taxonomy): Eukaryota > Metazoa > Chordata > Mammalia > Rodentia > Dipodidae > Zapus > Zapus hudsonius. The sequence continues at coordinate 8,835 of PVHP010007859.1, forward strand.
GACAGTGATCTGGAATTGTAAGCTGAAATAAACCCTTCCTCCCTGAACCTGAGTTTTGCTGGCAAGGAAAAGTATCTAAGATAGTCATGAAATTCTTGATATGCTGATGCCAGATGAAGATGTTGGGTGTTTTCTTCTATCTCTCTTCCACCTTATTTCCCTGAGACACAATCTTACACCGTGCCTGGATCTCCTGTTAGATAGGATCTCCTTCTGTCTCTGCCCTCCTCAGTATGGTGCTCCAGGCAAGTGTGGTCATGTTTGGCTTTCTGCATGGGCTCTGATGATCAAACTCAGGTCCTGAAGCATGTGCACAAGTGTTCTTATCCCCGAGCCATCTCACCAACCTCCTACTTGCTTGGAAAGCCTTGGGCTTCTAACTGTGGTATAGATAGAACATTTAGGCTCTCAAATAGATTCTTAAGAGACACACATAAGTGAAAGTGTCAGCACCTCATCAAAGGTGGTCTGCTATGTCAACAGGCACCAGGAAGAATGTGCCAACCCCCTGAGATTCACTTTGTTGGCCTCTATATCTGAGAGTTTGAGAAGGCAATCTTGCCCTGCTTGGGATCTGCTCAGCCATCCCCTCTGTCACTAAACCAGGGAGCTCATCACCCATGAGTGACCCCTACACATTTAGAAACTCAAGCTGGAGTAGAATTTAAATTAACAGATATTACCTTATGGGATATACCTGTAGTCCCATCACTCAGGAAGATGGACCATGAGTTCAAGTTCACTCTGGGCTAATAGTGAGATTATATCTCAAAAAAAAAAACCTAATCACCCAACCAAACAAAAATTAAATGTATCACTGGGCATCTACAATGTGCCAGGCAACAGAGAGCAAGATTAAATACAGAATTCATGACGTAGTTAACACACTGTTTATAAATAATTAATTTTAAGTAATACATGAATGATACAATGTTATATTGGTGATGAGCACAACTGGATAAAAACAAACCAGTGACATATAATAGTGGATGCCTCTGTTACTTTCACTGAAGGTTTGTTTTCTGAATCATGAACTTGTAGAGGGTGTAGCTAGACACCCAATTCCTGGTCTGTGTCTTCCAGGTTTGGTCCCTTAAGGTCTCTTTGTCCCTCTGGTTCAAAGGTTTCTTGAGGGTCAATCTTCCCTGTGGCTCAGAGAAGTTTATCTCTCTGCTTTTCCTTCTGGCCCATTGAGACCTTTGTCCATGGCAAAGTCACCATCATCTGACATCTTCCTGTGATGTCACAGGATGAGTGCCTCTCCATGACCTGGACCCTGAAGGTCAGCTCCAGCTGAGGCAGGGATGGGATGTGTGCTCAGCTGACCAAGCATCACAGTTCCCACACCCGACTCTGTCAGTGGCCAACGCCCAGGCACTTTTTGGGTGGCAGGACTCCACAGCTGGGTGGGGCTGACCAGGCTTCCCTGGTAGGTTTCCATGCCTCCCTTCCTGTCACAGTGAGTGAAGAACCTAACCCACTTGGTGCCTGGCTGTGCTGTTCACTGGATGAGTAAACCTGGGCCAATCACCGGGTCTCTGTGTCTTAGTTTCCTCTTTTGAAAGTGTTCATAGTATAATAAATACTTAGGACCTGCACACTGTCACTATTGCCATTGTTACTAATATCTTTAGTCTTTCGGCTTGGATGGTTCTAGAAGTGCATCCACCCTTGATTGCCCACTCTCTCTATGTCTTTCTCTCTTCCTCCTTCCCTCCTTTTCTCACTTCTTTAATTTCACTATGTAGCCCAGGCTGGCCTGGAACATACTATGTATCTCAGACTGACCCTGAACTTGTGGTGATCCTCCTGCTTCAGTCTCCCAAGTTCTAGAATTACAGGCATGCTCCAGCCTGGTCTCTATCCTTGACCTTCTGTACCAGTATTTTCTCCCCTTTATCAACTTTGCGTACCCGTCCCTGCCACATGACCCCTTAGGGCATGCTGAGCCCTCTGTCCATCCTTAGTGGGGTCCAAATCCCTCGTTCTTACAAAATCCCCTTCTTGCCCTTCTAGTTCCTTTCCTCTACCAAAGTAGTTCTTTGTTGACACCACCTGCAAGTCCCCTGACTATCCTGGCTTCCTATAACTAGGGTTCATCAGGCCTCAGTTTGTATTTGCCACAGCTATGCTTGCTTCTATAACTTACCAAACAACATTAGTAAATCTATTTGTTCATGCTATGTTATTTTATTTTTTATTAAATGGATTTTAAAAGTCGTGTGTGTGTGTGTGTGTGTGTGTGTGTGTGTGTGTGTGTGTGTGTGTGTGCAAGGGCAGGTGCTTGCACAGGAAGGTCAGAAGACAATCTTGAGTGTTGGTCCTCACTTCCCATCTTGTTTAAGAAAGGGTCTTTTTGTTGTTTACTGCTGAGTGCTCAGGATAATTGCACTTGAGTTTCCAGGGATTTCCCTGACTCCACCTCCCATCTCAAAGTACACATGCTGGGACTTCAGAGACTCATGTTATAGTGTCTGGCTTTATCTGGGTTCTGGGGAGTGCAAGCTTAGGTTATCACACTTAAGCATCAAGTGTTTTGCCCACTGAGCCATTTCCCCCGCCTCTTATTAAATGGATTTTTTAAGTGACTGAATTATTGTCACAGTCTGTGAAAAGCTCATAGAGAACAGTTAAAAATATATACACTGAAAATAAAAGAACATAGTCCTTAAACTTTTTCTGGAATAGATCAGATCGTAACTGTGGGCCATGCTACATGCTATGGTCACTGTTACAGCTGATCTGCTGTGCTATTGTAACCAGAGATAGTATGTAAATCAGTGGGCGTGTCTGTTCCAATAACTTTTTTTTATAAAAACAGTGAGCCACATCTGTTGACTCTTGAACCAGATATTGCTGTTTACTGAAGTTGCTGAACCTGAGGACTATTTTCTCAAGTAAAGACCCAAGATTCATAATTTTAAAGGGTCTGTAAACATAATAGCACCCATCAAAGACTGTTCTGGAAAGCTTATGAAAAACTGAACCCCTGAAACATGCTCCATTTGTGCCTCTGGCTTTATGTGGGTACTGGGGAATCAAACTCAGACCGATAGGCTTTGCAAGCAAGCCCCTTAACTACTGAGCCATCTCTTCAGCCCAACTGTTACTTTGATAAACAGCATTTGCTATTTATTGTCACAATCTGTGTGGTTCTCTGTCACTTCACTAGAGTGGTCCCTGTCAGTTAGGGGCAGCTCTGCCTTCTCCCTTGGCATCCCAACACCTGCTATTTATGGAGACTTGTTTCATAACTTCAGAGACACTCTCAGCTTGTTGGGAAAGTTGAGGCTATATCCCCACTGGAATCCCTCTGTGCCTTCCCTTTCTTTCAACTCCCTATTTAAGAGAGCAGGCACTATGCTGTCAAGGCAAAAATGTTTCCACGCACTTCTCTGAGGTCTTCTCTCCAAGGGGACTCCAGCCCTTCTGCTGACTTTACCTCCTGCAATTCTAGGATTTCCTTGTGTGCACTTACTTTTGTGGACCATTTTACTGGGCACATAGCGAGAGGTGTCAGACATACAAATCCTAAAGTCCCACCACTGGGATATCTGCTGGGCTGGGGCTGGAACTTATCTTCTTCCCAATAGTCCTTGGCTGTGTCAGGATCAGTCAGGTGCTGAACCTTGAGTAGAGTTCAAGGGTTAAGCCAGAACAGAACTTAGCTTTATGTGCCCCCCTTCCTCTTCCAACCAGGGACTGGCAGTGCCAAGCTCCAGGGACCCAGCCTGGGAGCCTCACCCACAGCTCCAGGGCCCAAGCTTCAGACTTTCCACCCTTGATGCTCTTGAGCTGTTGAGACATTTCTAGGTACAAAAGCCAGGTAAATATTGTCCTCTATTTACAATAGGATTACAACCCTCCAAACCCATTAGAGTTTTAAAAGAACATAAGTTGAAACTACACCAAACATAGCAGACATTGTACTTCCTAAGCTCTCACCTACCATAAACAGACTCAGAGCACATTGGGCAAGATCATCTAACACAAAGTTTATTTTATAATAAACTGTTGATTATCTTCTGTAGACTATTAGATACCAGTATACCAAAAAAAAAAAAAAAAAAAAGATGAACACACAGTAGTGCCTGTCGTTTCCCTCATGACCAGGGGCTGCCAGCTGTAACACTGTAATTAACCCCACCACAGTTCACTCTAGGAAAAGATCAGAACTTACCATTCTAGCTTTGGCTTTTACTGTTTTTTTAAAAATTCTATTCTATTCTTATTTATATATTTGTTTATTTATTTGCAAACAGTGAGAGATAGACAGAGAATGGGCACCCACCAGGGTCTCCAGCCACTGCAAACAAACTCCAGATGCATGTGCCACTTTGTGCATCTGGCTTTACATGGGTGCTGGGGTGTCAAACTTGGGTTGTTAGGTTTTGCAGGCAAGTGCCTTAACTGCTAAGCCATCTCTCCATCCCCTTTACTGGTTTTTGTTGAATCCATCCATCTCGCTTTCTCACCATTGTAAAGCTGAACTGCTCTACCTTCATAAACTGAATAGTTATCAAAAGGGCCTACCTCCTTGTCTATTTTGGGATTGGATTTCAGCATACAAATTGCCCTTCCTGCCCCCCACCACAGGCTTTAATGACCAACTGGGATAACTGTGAATAAGAGGGTGTGGAGGAGTCAGGTGTGACAGATGAAACCCTTGGCTGAACCATCATAGATGAGATACTTTAACTTGCCCTCTGTTGTAGTCAGCTTTCTAATTGCTGCACAAAGAACCTGACCAAAAGCAGCTTATGGAGGAGAGGGTTTATTCTGCTTTACAGACATGAGGGGAAGCTCCATCATGGCAGGAAAAAAAAATGGCCTGAGCAGAGGCTATACATCATCTCCTGGCCAATGTCAGATGGACAACTGCAACAGGAGAGTGTGCCAAACATTGGCAAGGAGAAGCTGGCTATAACACCCCTGTCATGGTTTGACCCAGGTGCCCCCCACAAACAAATGAATGTGTTCTGGTAATCAATCCCAAGCTGATGGCAGTTTGGGTTTTACAACCTAGATGGAGCTGTGTTGTTGGGGGCAGGCTTTTGGGGGTTATAAGCCAGCTTCCCTTTGCCAGAGTTTGGCACACCTTCCTGCAGTGCTGTGGTGGAGGTGATATCCACCCCTCTGCTCATGCCATCATTTTCCCTGCCAGGATGGAGTCACCCCTCGAGTCCATAAGCCAAATAAACCCATTCCTCCACAAGCCACTTTTGTTTGGGTTCTTTCTGCACAGTAACTAGAAAGCTGATTGCAACAACCCCCAACAACACACCTCCAACAGAGCTCCAATTCCAAAATTGCCATCAGCTGGGGATCAAGGAATCAGACCACATAAGTTTATGGGGGACAAATTCTCTACTTCTGATCGGCTCCTAAGTACTTATATACACATTCTTTCCTTATGGAAAATCAGATTTATGTGCCTGGATTTCAGGGTCTTAGACCACATATGACACCATGTGTTTGGTAAGATTAGGTTATCTTAATTTTGGCAACTATGTACAGTGAAACTCTGAAGAGAGAAAGGGGGAGGAGGGATCTGTCTCCTCTAATTGAAGCTAATTGTATAGAGTTAGACCCTCCCCATCCTCACCTACCCAACTCTGCCTTATTAGAACAGGCGGGGTAGCCTGAGATGCCACTGGAAAAGCTGGAGTCCCGTGTGATCCCATTTTTTTTCTTTTTATTCTTTTTTTATCTTAAATATATATTTATTGTCCATACTGTGTTACATTAATCAGTGGGCAAACAATGAGCTGTTATCCCCAATTCCCAAATGCCCCCCTCCCCATCCCCAATCAGCTGGATATCCTCCTCCGTGTACCATCTGGATCAGTACTTGTGTCAGGGGGCCCTGGATAGCCTAGTACTCAGCCCGGACCTCGTGGCTCAAGTGTGTTGTTGCTGTAGGGTGCCATGCCTCTGGATAGCTGTGTGATCCCATTCTGTACCATCACCACCTGGATGTCTGGTCTGAAGAAGGTCCTGCTGTGTGTGTGTGTGTGTGATAGAGAGAGAGAGAGAGAGAGAGAGAGAGAGAGAGAGAGAGAGAGAGAGAGAGAGAGAGAGAGCAAAAGGGCTGTACCACCATAGATGGTACACTTTGGCTCACCCTCCTTCCTGTCTTTCTTGAGAGATTTTTGGAGATGCTTTGAGGTATCCAACAAACATGCCAAACTGCATTCATTTGGAACTTGTTTTTCTGAGACTCTTTGTACTAAGTACATCCGCCCCTTGATAACTGTAGGTCATTGGTTTTGGACACCTCTCCCCCTATCAAAACCCACAGGTGCTTTAGCCCTCATATAAATTGGCATAGAGTTTTCATATAACCTATGCACATCTTCACTTGATCTTTGGGTGACTCATAGTGCCTAATGTAACATAAATAGTTTTATAAATTAGAGAATAATGATAAGAAAATGTCTGCCCATGCTCATCCAGATGCATTTTCAATCCTCTGCTGGTTGAACCCACAGGTATAGAACCCATGGACAGTGACTGTAAAGTGTGGATTAACTCTCAATTTATCTAGTATTTGGGGGGTCATAAATTTGCCACCTTTCTAACTAAGAATTGCATTTGGCTGCAAGTTACAGACCCAAAACAAGGATGACTTAAATAATACAGTTTTATTTATATATTTTAAAAGAGAAACCTGAGGTCAGGCCAACCAGTTGCTCCCCGGATATCTTCAAGGGTACAGACATCTTTTAACTTCATGTTGTGCTGTCCTTGGTAAAGGCTTCCATTCTTAAGGTCAGTTACTGGTCCCAAGCTGGTACCTCAGCCCCAACATCAGGTCTATAGCCAAATCAAAGCAGGGGCAAGAGCTTCTAGCAGATGAAGATCTTGCCTGGCTTCTAGGTTTACACATATATATGTATGTATCATTGGTCAATTTTCATCATAATGTAGGCTGCAGGTGGTGTCATGTAAAACAGAGGGCTTTATTAAAAAGATAGTGAGGGAAAGGAAACCCTACAGGCAAGTAGGTATCTCTGATGCCTCTTCCAGGACACTGGCTTTCTGCCTCAGATATTTGATTGAATAATGGCTGTGGTGATTTGAATGTGAAATTTCTCCTAGAGCCTCATGTGTTTGTGATTAAGCCTCATGCTTGGTCCCCAGCTGAAGGTGTCTTTGGAAGGCTGAGCCTTGCTGGAGGAGGTGTGTTGCTGGTTGTTATAACTCAATGCTGATTATGGTATTCAGCTCACTCTTCCTACTTCCTCTCTGCTGATGTGGAGATGTGTTGCCTGCATGTCTGCTCCTGCCATGCTTTCCCTGTGGCAGTAAAACTTCCCTTGATCCTGTAAGCCAGAAATAAACCCTTTCCTTCTATAAGAGGCTTCTGGCTGTGTGTTTTTCTGGTAATAAGGAAGTAACTGCTACAGATAATATATTCTTTGTTTCAAGCTACTAAGTGTTTGTTATTTCATGTATAACCATACTAGCAAGCTAACAGAGTCCACTGCCCTGTGTTGGGATGATTTGGGGGAATAGCCTTCCCACAGAGGAGAAATGAAGCCAATACCATGGGAAAAAATTATTTAGGGAAGTTTTTGAGTGAAGAAGAGATGTGGTAAAGGGAAGGAATTCAAGGTAAAAGCAAAACCAGACTGCTGTTGCTTTGATGCTCAGGTCTTGGGACAGCGTTGACAGGTGGAAGAAGCCAAGGGAACCACTAATGCCCCCAGCCCAAGCATTGTCACTTGTCACAGGTGAGCCTCTGCTGGGATGGACAGCTTTCAGAGGAAGTGGTGAAGAACAAGACAGTGAGTCAAGGATCAGGGTAGAGGAGGACACACTTTTTTTTTCGGAAAAAAATTAACTTATTTTATTGTTTTGTTTGTTTGTTTGATCTAGGCTCTCAGGTAGCCAATACTGGCCTGGAACTCACTATGTAGCCATAGGTGATGTTGAACTTCTTATCTTCCTGCTTCCGCTCCTCCAGTGCTAGAATGCCCCCATGCCCAGTTTATTTGGTGCTGAGGATGAAACTCAGGCCTTATGCAAGCAGTCTACCAGCTGAGCTATACCCCCAGCTAGGGGAGTTGCCTTTTAATTGGCTGTCTCCTCCTACTAGCCAATAGGCAGCCCCTCTTTTCTCTTGCCCTGGCTCTTCATCTCAGTCCTGATGTAAAAACCTGGCATGGGGGCTGGAGATATGGCTCAGCAGTTAAGGCACTTGCCTCCAGTGCCTAAGGACCTGGGTTCAATTCCCCAGGTCCCACATAAGCCAGACCTACAAGGTGGGTGGCCCTGGTATGCTCTCTCTCTCTCTCTCTCTCTTCTTACTTTCTCTCTGCTTGAAAATGAATAAATAAAATATTTTTAAAAACTTAAAAAAAGAAAGAAAATAAATAAAACTTGGCATGGCTCTATTCCAGAATGGTGAGAGGCAGGCTGGGGCCAGACTGGATGAGTACCATCCTCTGAGCCTCCCTGCTTCCCTCGATCCTATTTTAACTCCATGCCCTTGTCTTCTTGGGACCAGCCCAGTTGCTTTCTGAGGTCAGACGTCACGTCTGTATTACCACATCCCAATTCTGATATCTGGTATGTGTTTGGGGATTGAAATGTCAGGGCTAACGAACTAGTGCTTTCTGAGGAATGCATCTAAAGATCATGAGGGAGGCAGGGATCTGAGAAAGGCAGTGATCACTCCTGGGCCTGGGGAAGGAGCTACACAGCAGCTGCTAGAATCACACTTCTGTCTTTCTTCCCTTCTTTTTTCTGTGAAGCCACAGGAGAAACACCACAGCTCACACTGGCATTTTATCATTTATTGAAGATGGGCCCATGTGATTATTTGAAGAACCATTGGAAACTATATCTTTCCTCACTCTTATAGCACTTTAGGAGTTTTGCCAGAGCAGCAAGAGGTGGTCTCATACTCAGGTGGTCTTTGGTGAACCTTTCTTCTTCTTGGAGTAGGCAGCTTGGACAGAAGGCTGGCCTGGGATGTCTCTTTGCACATGCAGGCAACTGGAGAACTGAGTAATGGTCCCTCAGGCACAGCGGTCCCTCCCAGTAGCTTGATTACAAGCTCCTGTCTGGGCTGGCAGAGTCTCTGGAGCTGTTTTCAAGTCTTCACAGCGGAAGCATCACACACACAGGAACAGCCATCCTCCTGGGGGCCTGAGCACAGACAGGCCTCTGGGGGTAGGAGATGAAAGTTAGGACTCAAGGGGTGTCATTCTTACTTTGATCACTGTTAGGTATTTCTCTCTAGGACCTGGGACATCGATAGGTTCCCTGGACCTGTTGCCTTCCTCACCTGGAACACAGATTCATCCTGGAAAGTTCTTTGTGTTATATTTTTGGTTTCAATATTTGGTTAGTGGGATGAGAGGGTCAGGAGTTGATCCCTTTGCACCATCAGCATCTTGAAATTGGCCATCAGTTTTTAAAGAGGCTCCCAAGGACCCATGCATGAAGCCCACTCCGTTTTTTTCTCCATGGCAGAATTCTGGGTATGTGTGTGTGTGTTGGAGGGTGGAGGAGAGTATTTGAAAGTACAGGGGAATTCATGGACACGGTCTTTGAATTCCTGGAGGAACAGGATGAAACACAGTCAATATTGTTAAAGAGGATATAATTCAACTTGATGTTGATTCCTTTAGTCTTCAGACAAGATGATGTTCTTGAAAACAGAAGAGCTAAGTAAGGGGCAGGGAATACAGTCTGTGGGATGAAGCCTTGGATGCTGGTCCTGTCTTCTGATCTGGGGGTGTGAATGGAGTCGTTGTAGGAAAGCACTGTTGCAGACATGTGACACGTGACCTGGCTGCACACCAACAGCCTGGTGTGTCTCCCAGTCAGCCTTCCATGGGTAATGACTTTTGGCAAATATGCCCTCCAATATGTCCTGCCTCAGGGTAGTCCACTTCCTGGCCCTGACCCATGTGGGACTTTCATGGGGTGCAGAATGCTTAGGATCTTTCTCCATAGCCTCTTTCTTGTTTCTCTCTGCAGAGAACTTGGCTGCAAGAGCAGGTGCTTCTGACTGCAACAGGAGTCCAGAACTTGAATATCTTCAGGAATTGTGGTTGCTCCCAAACTTCCTTCCACTAAGACACACATGACAGTAACATCTGTAATGACCCTCCTCTCATAGCTATGCTGGACTACAAGCTCTCGGGGAGGGAGAGAGAGAGAGAGAGAGAGAGAGAGAGAGACAGTCCAAGTGAAATAGCCAGGAGCTCCTCTTTAAGAATGCAATAGGAACTGAGCGGAAGAGGGGGCGGAAAGATTGTGAGAGCCGTGGTGGGGGAGAATAGCAGAGACTTGGCAACCCTCAGTAACTACACACTTGAGACATGAGAGCCCGGCCGAAGAATGAGCTATCCATGGTCCCCTACCACAAAGACTGATCCAGAAAGCCCACGGAGGAGGATATCCGAGGAGGATATCCAGCTGACTGGGGATGGGGGAGGGAGGCAACGGGAAATTGGGGATAACAACTCATGGTTGGCTCACTAAACAATGTAACTCATTATGAACAATAAAGAAAAAAAAGGAATGCAATAGGGCATTATTAGAGGGCTGATCTCTCCTATCAGAAGAAAATGATCTTTGAACCCTGTCACTTGACTCCAGTTAGTTATGTAGCACTTGAAACAACCCCACGCCTGGTGCCAACCTGCCTGTGTGCAGGGGATAGGTGAGCTAGGGAACCTGACCACCCTGAGATAGGACTGAATGAGGGGCATGACCATCCTAGAAGACCCTAAAGACTACAGGTGCTGCAAATATATTAGACTTCGGCGCACAGGGGATGACCTAGTGAAACAAACTACTGCCTCCATGGAATTTTCCAGAATGCATCAGAAACAAGAATGCATCTTAATGCTGCACATGGAACTCTTGTAAAGGATTGAGATACCTTGGAGGCCTGTTGGAGGGAGGTTGTCATGGTGATCTGGGAGCCTGTGAAGCTGAGGGACAAAGGGAGTCAGCTGGATCTTTCACTCTCTGTCAAATGCTTACCTCCTCTGCCATAACTTGGGACAACTTGGGGAGCACTGTTATGGATACCTTTTCCAGTCTTTCACCTAACAGGTCTCTTGGTTGCTACAGGAAGTTTGGGTGCACTTACCTCACTGCTATAGAGAGTTTTAGTGGCTTTCTCTGCTTGGTGGGCCCTCTTCCAGTCTCCACAGACTGGAAGCCTACATTGCACCCCAGAAAACTGCATGTAAGGCACTTGGGGGAGCAGGTGGGAAGCAGACAAAAGAGGGGATTAAACTGAGCAGTCTGGGAGCTTAGGTAAGGAAGTGGCCCTGTGAACTCTTTCTTCCATCGCCATTGAGTAAGTGAGGTGTCCTTGCCTCCTTGCATACATTTCTTTCCCCTTCTTTGCTAACTCTTACATTTGTTCTCAGTTGAGATAATTCCCTGAGCCTCCAGGAATTTCTGTCTTTCTTCAAGTTTGGGTTAGGCACAACCTGAGTTGTTACAATCAGCACAAGAACTCAATTTAGGATTTTTCCTTGCCAGTTGGCATGGCTATGTCTTTCTTTGGGACTCAAGAGAAAAGCAGGGGACTGGCTGTTCCTACCCCAGGTCCAGAGCAGGAAACTCAGTAAATGCTTGATAATTTGGTAGAGAAGGACAAGGAGAGCAGAGGTTTGGGTTTCTAAAGTGAACCCATGTCTAGAAACCTACAGACCACTTAGATGTGGCTTTGAGGTCTTGATTAAGGTGAAAGGGAGGTAACAGGAGCAGAGGCAGAGACAAGGGAAATAGGATAGGGTACCAACATGCATTTGTCCTTGACTAATTGCCAAGTTGAAGTCAGTCTGAGAAGGGAGGGAGAGGGCCACGGGGAGACAGTGACACCCCTCAGCCTGCCCCATTGCCCCTGGTGTAAATACTACGGAATCAGGAATGAACTTCCTCAACTGGCTAATTCCCAGAGCCATGTCCAGGGGATGTTCTTCACTGGCCGGATGTTTTCCCCCTGCCCCCTTCATTGCTCAGGTTTTGGAATGTTTGACGCTTGTGACTTGTCTTGTCTCTCAAGTCAATGTCTCATTCACTGAGGGAGCCAGGGCTGTCAAATCCTATGGGTCAGAGTCAGCCTTCCCTCCTTCTCTGACAAGACCCTCCATTGGTCTGTTTTCATTCCAGCAGGATGCAAATGCGGACAAAGTGCTCAGGCACTCAGATGAGATTCTCCTTTGGGGCATATTCCATCTCCAAAGAATTTCCCATCATGCACTGCCCCTGGCAGAGAGAACGCGATGGGTGAGTGCTGGATGCAGGAACTGGGGATAAGAGGGAGAGGGCCGAGGGAACGTCAGCAGCATTGGAGAGACCAGGCATTCCCAGGCGATGTGAAGGTGGGGCCCTGAGCTCTGGCCTTCCTGCAGGGCCAAGTGGAGGTGACCTGGGTCAGTTCTGTGATACCGCAAGGGGGATGGGGCTGGGGGATGGTGGTCAGCAGAGCTCCTTCGCCTGGTCCAGCCACTATCAGCGATTCAGGAGGAAGAATTTGAGACTCTGGAAGAAGCTCGACTTCTGCCTCTGCTTCTGCTTCTTTTTGATGATGGGTACCCACACCAGCCCGCACACCAGGGTCATGAGTCCCAATGACAGGAAGGCAGGGCCTACCATCTTGAGGATCGTGAAGGTCTTTTCATTTAGGTCCATGGCATAGGCCAAGCAGGTGATGGCCACACCGAAGAGCAGGATGGCAGTGCCCACCGACATGATGATGATGGGCTTGTGGTAGATCTCCCAGTTGCTCCTGGGGGTGGTGGTCCAGACAGACTCGCTTCTTGAGCTGATGCACAGAGAGCTGGCTGTCTGGCTGGGCAGCAGGTCCTTGGATTCTGGGGACTTCTCGTCCACCTCCAGGGCTTTGGGGAGCACCTCCATCGTCATGGTTGCTCACGACCGGGTACCTAGAAGTGTCAACAGTTAGAAAGGAGGGTGAGGCAAACAGAATCCTCACAGATCCTTTCTGTACTTGGAGTCTGTCTCTAGCCTGGCTCTCAATGGAAAGAAACCTAGTGTTTGTGAGCTAAAGCAAATGTGAAAAACCAGGTGAAATCCACCTAATAAACTAAGCTATTCTGCAGCCTTGAACTCACAATCCTCCTGCCTCCACTTCCTGAATTACAGACATGTGCCACCATGCCTCACTGATGATGCCACTCTAACCAACTGCCTTAAAAATACTTTTATTTGTTTGTGTGTGTGCATGTGTAAGTGTGCTTGTGTTACAGTCCATGTGTGGTGGGAAGAGAAGTTATCTATACTCCATGTTCTTTGAGACAGGGTCTCTCGCCACTGCAAATGAGTAGCTTTATATGGGTGCTGGGGAATTTGAACCAAGGCTGCCAAGCTTTGCAAGCAAATACCTTTAACCATTTAGCCATCTCCCCACCACCTCAACTGCTCTTAATATTGAACCCAAAGAACAGCGATGGCATTTTTTTAAAAAAACAAATGCAAACTATAGTATATTGAGTGGCATTTTATTTTCAATCTCAGTCACTTTCCAGCTGTGTGACCTTGAGTGAGTTATGGAACCTCTCTGTGCTACAGTTCTCTTATCCACACAATGAAGATCACAATTTTCCTTATTCCACAGGGTTTCCAAAAGGGTTAAAGGTGTGAAGGTGCAGACTACGCTGGATCAGTGCCTAGCATATTCCAAGTTCTCCATACATACTATCATTTGCCTATTAGAAGAATGACCTTTGATACATATATGTGTGTATGTGTAAGACAGACAGAGATAGATAGATAGAGAGAGAGAGAGAGAGAAAGAGAGAGAGAGAGAGACTCTGAACTCTGTCTTTATCAAGTTGAAGTCACATAAGAATGCTGTGCATTAATCCTAGGTCCCTCCAAATCTACAAACTAATCGGGTCTTCCCCTTGCATACCTGAATCTGACAAAAGAATACATTTTTAGGTCTCGATAAAGGTCTTCCTGTCCGTCCCTCTGTCTGTGTGATTCTCCTGGCCTTGCCCTGTGCTGCTTGAGTGGGGGGTGAGAGCGCAGTACTGTCTTGGTCAGGGGGAGCTTTTCTGCTTGCTTCTCCTTTGTAGTTTGGGGTAACTTCTCACTTTACATGTATGATTTCCCTCTGGTCTCTGACTCTACTAAGTGCGTATTTCCCTTACATTCCAGATCTACCACCTGGTGCTTTCTCTAACTCTAGGCCCGTTACCTGTGCATTGCTTCAAACTTGAGGTAAGCATGGTATAATTCTTTTTCTTATATATCTCTCCTCTGAATTTCTTGGTCTCTGCTTTGATATTTTCCTTCTGCCGTTCTTTCTTGAGCCTCACCATTTGTCCTCTTAACTTCCTTCCATGGGGAAGCACAAGGCAGGCGCCATGTGTGTTTCTCCTAAGTCTCCCTACAAAGGCTCCTAAATTCTACACTCCATGTGCTTGTGGCTTTCCTTGGAAGCGTCAGTTTCTCTTAAATGAGCTTGATGGACTCCCCTCCTTGTGCTTCTGGCTCTATTCCAGTCTTTCCCTAAAGACCTCAACTTTTCTCAAATGAACCTGATGAACTAAGTAGTGTTTTCCACATGAGTGTGCATTTCCTACTACATCCCACGTGCATATGACTCTGCTCTAGCCTTCTTCCTAGAGCACAGCCTCCCTTAAAAAAACCCCACAAGTTGTGATTTCTCCCTAAATAAACTTAATTCAGAATTTAGCCTTCTTGAATTAGTCTTTAGCAATTCTTTGTTAAAGATAAGAGCCGTGGTGGGGGAGACTAACCAGAGGCATGGCACCCCTCAGTAACAACACACGTGGGCCAGGAGAACCAGGCTGAGTACTAGGCTCTCCATGGTCCCCTGCCCCAAGGACTGATCCAGACGACCCAAGGAGGAGGAGGATATCCAGCTGATTGGGGATGGGGAGGGGGGACATTGGGGAATTGGGGATAACAACTCATTGTTTGCCCACTAAATAATGTAACTCATTATGGACAATAAATATATATTTAAAAAAAGATAAGACAGGACCCAAAATTGAGGTTCATAAACTTGGGGGACCCCTCCTAAATCCAAAAATTCTGCATCATTATCCAACCAGGCTGCTGCAGGCTAAGGATCGCTATATAGCCTGGGATATCAAGTGCTTTGTTAGCTCATGATGGTCAGTTCAAGTTCACAGTGTGATCTTCCATCATCTGAGCCACCCTTCCCGATCTTCCCTCCCTTCCCACCCTCCATGCTGACCTCAGCAGGACGATCCCCACCTTCTCCCCATCTTCAGCCTGGCCATGGCGTGAGTGTCCTGCCCCCAGGCTTCACACATTAAACTTTAATCCCTAATGTGAGATACAGAGAGGGTGGTAACCTATTCCTACTATGCTGTGGAGGGTGGCGCCTTTGGGAGGGATTAGGATGAGGCAGTCATCAGGGTGGGGTTCCTGTGATTGCTTTTATCAGAATAGGAGGGAAGGCCAGATGGACACATTTTCAAACTTCCTGTCTCGCCACATGATATCATGTACCAACTTGGGACTTTGCCAGCAAGAGGCCGCACACAGATGTAGTCCTTTGCACCTTCCCAACTGAGCTAAGGACACCTCTCAGTCCTCCCAGGCGCCATCATTTCCTGTCTCCTTTGGGGGCTGTAGGTGCTCTTCTGCAGGAAGCAACTCAGAGCTGCTGCAAAGCCCAGCTAAAGACGTCCTCACCAGACAAGTGTTTGCTTAGATTTCTTTAATGTGGAACTGAATCCTTAATAAGAACAATTGTTATTACTCTTTGCGTGTGTGTGTGTGTGTGTGTGTGTGTGTGTGTGTGTGTGTGTGTGTAATGCACGTATATGTCCCTTGCGTCACCCCATACATCTGCAGTGGTTAGAATGGAACTTCTATGTCTGGTGTCCCATTCCATCACTCTTCCACTTGGTCTATATATATATATATTTTGAGGTAGTGTCTCACTCTGTAGTTCCAGGCTGACCTCGAACTCACAGTGATCTTCCTACCTCTGCCTCCTGAGCACTGAGATTCAAGGTGTATACCATCTATCATGCCCAATTTTTGGTCTTGTTTTTGAGCCAGCATCTTCTTTTTACTTATTCTCCAACTTGCAGGGCATTGAAGATTCTTTGGTCTCTGCATCCCTGCAGGCCTGGGGGTTGCAGGTGAGCATGGCTGTGCCCAGCTGTTTTATGTGGGATCTGGAGATTTGAATTTGCAGTCTCAACTTTAATACTTAACTGCTGAGTCACTTCTCCAGCCCTAAAGCCCTTTTCTTTCTTTTTTTAAATTGGAAGTGCAATTCAAACGCAATGCCTGTGCATGTGCTCTAAGGTAATAAGGTAGGAAAGATTGAGGGATGGTTCTTTGCTATAAACAGGTTTTGCTGGTGAGGAAAGGGAGGCTGAGAAGGCCCAGAGGTTTTCCCCACAGCACTGCCCTGTGAGGAGTGCTTTACAGCCAGGAGATTCTGCAAATCTTTCATTGAATGAGTTAGCCAGTGAACACATTCCTAGCTTCTTTCCTCCCTCTGAGCCTTCCACTGGTCATGATGACAAACCCAGACCCTAAGACACTGGGCAAGTTGAGTTCTTTCTAGCAGAAGCCTGATGGGGCCTCACCTGCAGTAACCTCAGGCCCGGCCCACATCAGCCTTCATACATATGCCTCAGCAGGAATGAGATTCCAGAGACTTCTTCCTGCAGCAAAATGTTTGTGAGAAGGTGCTGCCTACCGTAGTAACAATGAGTCTCCCTTCCCTAACCCAAATAGGATGCTGGCTAGAGGTCATGATTCAGACCCAAGTATGGAGGAAGTGTTTGTTTAGTTTGGGAAAACTATGCCTGGAATAAAAGCTAGCTTGGGATAAAGGGGAGCTGCCTGGTAGCTTCCATGTCTGGAAGCCCTGGAAACTTTCACTCCTTGTCCTGGGCATTTCTTCTTTCCTGACTGTTTCCCTTCTTCTGTGCTTTCTGCAGAGTTAGTTCAACTGATCCCTTCTTCCTCCTTCACTCTGTCTATCTCAGCTCAGCGCTAACCTGATCACTGAGTGCCTTCCATCATCCTAAAGCACAGCCCTTACCTCTCCCACTCACTTTTAGTTGACACAGCTAACAATCCCTCCCCACTGACAGAAGGAAACAGAAATGGTAAAACTACCAGGACTTTAGAACCTAGATATTCACATTTCCACATTCAGTTACCCTTTTTGGAAAGAGGACATTTGGATATATATGATCAGTATGTGCCTTTGTAACCATAGATAATCAGGCGCTTGCTTCCTTTGGGAACCTGTTGTATAGTTTCATAAGCTAAGCCATTATTTAAAACAGCGATCTTCTTTCCTGTGGACTGCGGGACAGGGAAGGGCAGTAGAGCATGCTAGGAAACCTTGGGGTGCTTATTGCAACCTGAAGGTAGGTGATGTCATTTTATGGGCTGGGGTTAAGGTTAGAGATACATCTGTTGTCAGTTTTATGTTACATTTCATTTCACAAGTATTCATTTGAAGTCACTTTATTTTGGGATTAAGACTTTTCCTCATTTTTCTGACGTTGGTAGTCATCATCTTATGCATTGCCCAGGATGGAAGATGGCTAATTAGATCACTAATTTTGTGAGAAGTTGCATGTTGCAAGAAAAATTAGGCCATTCCATGTATTATCTATCTATCTATCTATCTATCTATCTATCTATCTATCTATCTATCTATCTATCTATCTATCTACCTATCTATCTATCTATCATCTATCTATCATTTATCTATCTATCATCTATCTATCTATCATCTATAATCTATCTATCTATCATCTATCTCACCCATCTATTTACCTATCATCTGTTACCTTTCATCAATCAATTCATTTATCTATCCATTCATCTATTATCTATGCATCTGGTCATTACTTATCATTTATGTAACATCTACATATACCTGTGTGTATGTATGTATGCGTGCATGTGTGTAATAATCACCTAGATTGCAATGGCCCATAAAATCTCAAAGAATGTAAACCTTCATTGACATGACTTAAGTGGAGGAGAGGTGGATCCTGGGAAGTGAAGGGGCAGGACGGATGCCTGGCAGGTGCTGAAGGAATCTTCTCTCTTGAACAGGGATGGGAACTGTGCCCTTTCCTTTCCTTCTCGCCTCCCCTTTCTTTTCCTCCCCTCTCGCCATCTGTCTCGGTGACAGGCTGCAGACGGACAGAAGGCGGGCAGAGCAGGGCTGTTTGATGGTATACCATGCTGGGAAGAGCTGGGCTTCCTCATTCACAGTTCCCAGGAAGTCTCTAAGCAAACAAAAACCAGGTCTCTGGCATCAGCAGAGCCCCTGTTTAAATCCAACCTATCACTTATAAACTGTGGGACCTTGGGCAGGTACTTGAGCCTTCCAGAACATTAGTAGCCTTGTATATAAAAAATAATAATGTATTGATTTCATAGGGTTGTTGCAAATGACAAATTAAAAAAACCACAAAAAACACTGCTATCCTGGCTACAGTGTTCAGGGAATAGCCTTGGCTGCTAGTATGATCACGTTTCCCTTCTGGGTCTCTGTTTCTTCATCTGTGAAATGAAAGAGCCGGGTTAGGCAACCTCTGAAGCTAGTTTTGATTGGCCTACACATAGTGAATCAACTTGAATTCTGAAAGTTCAGATTTCCATAAAATTACCAATTTAGGGGAATGTGTTGAGTTTTACATTTTATGAAAGTCCTAATAAGAGTCTGTCTTGGTTCTCTCCTTTATACCAGGGCTCTGAGTAGTAGTTCTGTTAGCATTTTGGGTTGGGGTGCTGTCGGATTATGGGATGTTAAGCATTTATCCTTGGTCGCTACCTATGACATTCCAGTAGCACCATGACTTCACTCATGACAATTTAAGAATAGCCCTGGGGTGGGGTTGTATGGCCATGCAGGAGCATTGCTCCGTGCCAGCCCTTGCTCCCTCAGCTAGCAAACGAGAAGTGGACATCCTCCTCTGCTTCTGCAGCACCTGGCACTCAGTTGGTGTTCAGAGGGCATGGCTCTGAGGCCTCAGCTCTTAATGGGGATAAGATGGCCAGTGAGAAGAACCTCTATTAAAATACTGGGGCTTGGCTTGTGTGTCTCAGGGGTCCCCTCACTCACTGCAGTGTGTTGAATTATTCTTCTTAATTGGAACAAGAGTTATTGCAGAAAGAATTAAGGTAAGGATGTGAAGATGGCATCCTGAGCTGGCTTGGGATTTGGGCCCAGTGATTGGTGTTCTTTTAAGCAGAAGGAGAAGGAAATTTGATACACAGAGGGGAGGGTTAATATGGAGAAGAGGTGGAGACAGAAGTAGTGCTTTTAACAAGCCAAGGAGTGCCGGAAGTGTTAGCCTCTGGGGGAGAAGCCTGCTTGCAGACACCTTGATCTTGGAATTTGGTTTGTAGAAAGATAAGAGAACACATTTCTGGGCCATTCAGTCACTAAATTGGTGGTAATTGTTTTATGGCAGCACAAATACACTCAACTTTTTTAGTGTCCCCAAGAAACCAAAGGAGGACCAGGGCAGAACCTGAGCGGGATAGACTCCATCCAGGGAAGGGCTGGAAGGGCTGGGCTTCCTGAACCAACCACACATTTGCCTTCAGAGCAACAATTTGAGAAGGGCAACGGGCCCTCTTAGAGGCCAAGTTTACAATACAAGGGAGCTGGTTTAATGTGTGGAGACAGATATAAAGCAGGGAAGGCTGGCTGTGGGCTGGCTTCCACTCCTTGGAACTTGAAATCAGTGAGAAGGAACTCCACAAAGGAATCTTCTAAGTAGAAACCGGAAACAAGGAGTCCATGCCTGTGACACCATTTACATAAAATCACAAATCTGATTGATGTCAGGACAGTGGCCACATTTGGATAGTGACTGGAGAGAGCAAGATGGGGACTTTGGGGTGCGGCCAGTCCAAGGTCGCTGCTGGTCCAAGGGTGTTTGATAGTGGAGGCACTTTGTGGCAGGACCACATTCTCTGTGTGTTCTAGGTGTGCAAGATATTTTTTCTATATTTTTATTTATTTATTTATTAAAAACTGAGAGAGTGCATGGGTGTGCCAGGGGTCTCTTGCCACTGCAAATAAACTCCAGATTCATGCACCACTTTGTGTGTCTGGCTTTCTGTAGGTGGGAATTGAACCCAGGCTGGCAGGCTTTGTAAGCATGTACCTTTGACCCCTGAGCCATCTCTTTGGCTCCCTAAAAATCTTTAAACAACAACAACAAAAAAATCACAATCATCCAGGCGTGGTGGCGCACGCCGTTATTCCCAGCTCTTGGGAGGCAGAAGCAGAAGGATCGCTGTGAGTTCGAGGTTAGCCTGAGACTACATAGTGATTTCCAGGTCAGCCTGGGCTAGAGCAAGACCCTACCTCAAAAACAACAACAACAACAACAACAACAACAACAACAAAAACTAAAGGAAAAAAAAAGAAAGTTACAAGCTATAGCTAAATGTAATCTTTTCTTTAGATTCTGAGCGAAATCAATTAATTGTACCAAGGAGTTTGGGATCATGAAGAAAGTTTGAACATGGCTGGAGTCTTTGCCACTGAAGCGTGAATGACAGTCACTTGCCAGGAGGTCTGTCCTGAGAGAAAAATGGCCTCTGTTCTCCCATTAGCATGACTTTGTCATCATTCCTGGGCTTCAAGGCCAGATCAACTCTAAAAGGAATAGATGCGGCAATGGTGGCTTGTCTTGCACTTTCATTCTTCTTACATTGTGCTAACGTTTTAATACACTTGTTTAACTGAGCATGTCTAAAATTGCTGAATGATACTCAACAGTTGGACATATTTATGGATCACCCTGTAATGTCTCAATCCGTATCCATACTTGGCCTTCTGCGTACACAGATTCAACCAAATATGAATAAAAATATGTGAGAAAGCGTTCCCTATGCACTGAACATGGACAGACCTTCCCCTTGTTGACTGTAATAGTTTCCACGAGGGAGGGGAGTCCTGGAACCAAATCCCTGATAGGTAACACAATAAATCAGGATTAGCATGTCCATCCTCTTCAACATTTAGAACTCTGTAATGACATTTAAGAAGCATTTCTTCTAGCCATATACTTTAATTATTTTAGTTTTTGGAGATAGGGTTTCATGTAGCCAAGGTTGGCCTCCAACCTACTATATAGTCTCAAATATGGTCTTGAATTCCTGAACCTCCTGCGTGCCAGGGAGGCAGCCATATACACCATGTCCTGCTATTCTAGTTATTTTGACAAATGAAAACATTTATTTTGGCCTTCAATGTGCAGAGCTGAGCATTAGCTCGGCCTCAGCAAGGTGGACACAGTTGTGGATATTTGGAGCTAATAAGCAAGTGGAGAAAGATGGACGAAAACGGATGTGTCCCATTTCAATGAGGAGTGCTCCCACAAGGCTGAGCATGGATCACTGCAGAGCACTGTCCAAGCACTGATTCCCGTCTTAGGGACCTGCAGGATAAAAGCTCCTGGAAGAATGTCTTTTGTTTAGGGGTTGACAGCACTTGCTTGCAAAGCCTGCTAGTCTGGGTTCAATTTCCACCCACATAAAGCCAGACACACAAAGTGGTGCATGAATCTGGACCATCAAGAAAGAGGGAAGGCTGGTGAGAAGGAGGGACTGAGAGGCTGAGGGACTCAGGGGTGTGCAACTCATCAGGGACACTGCATGGAACTTAGCTTTGTTGTGGGCAAGAGTGCTTATTGGGTATAGAGTGAAGGAAGTGATGAGCGCCTACAGACAGGGGTTGGCCAGCTGTGGGTTCCCTGCTCATGTACATCCTACAAGCTAAAAATGTTTTATATTTTTACATTTAGTTTTGTTATTATGTGTGTGCACATGTACCACTGTTCGCATATAGTGGGCATGTGGAGGTCAAAGGACAACCTCAGGGTGTTCATCCTCACCTTCGACCTTGTTTGAGG
This sequence comes from Zapus hudsonius, assembly GCA_004024765.1. Taxonomy (NCBI): domain Eukaryota; kingdom Metazoa; phylum Chordata; class Mammalia; order Rodentia; family Dipodidae; genus Zapus; species Zapus hudsonius. The sequence goes on from PVHP010007859.1 coordinate 30,761, forward strand.
TAGGATCTGAGATGTTGCTGCTTTAGGATTTTCCTGACTGTCTCCCAAGCATGCAGATCTGTGCACTATGTGCGCAGGTTCTGGGATCCAAACTCCAGTGGCCAGGCTTGTGCAGCAGGTGCTCGTAACCCCTAAGCAATCCCCACATCCCTGAATGTTTCCTATTTACTTAAGCGAATTATCTAATTCATTTATTTTTGTGGTTCTGGGATTGAACCTAGGGCCTCACACATGCTAGGCAAATACTCTACCACTGATCTACGCCCCTAACTCACTCTCTCTCTCCCCCTCCTTCTATTTTGAGACAGGGTCTTGCATGTGATCCACCTGCCTTGGCCTCTGGAGTAGCTGGGATTATAGGTGTGCATCACCAAAATGTTTTGAGGTAAGGATGTCTTGTTTATTTATTTATGGCTGAAAAAAATCACAATACTAATAATATTTTGCAATATATTGTAATTGAATAAAATTTAGAGTTTTGTGTCCTAAACAAGTTGTTTTATTTTGAAATCTGACCAGCTAAGGTAAGCTCATTTGTTTATGTATTATCTGTTGCTGATTTTGCATTTTAATTTTCATTTCAGTGGGTTAAACAGAGTCATCCGAGCCTGCAAAACCTATAATATTCACCATGGATCCTTTACAGAAAATGTTTGCCAGCCCCAGGTAGACACACTGGGGGACACTCTAACAGGTAGAGTGGTAACAGAACGATGTGAAGGATTAGGTAAGAGAAGTATGACCTTGTTGTCCCAGGAGGTAGGCCACTCCAGCTGTAGCCTGGAGAGTTACAAAGGAAGCCAAGAAGTTTGGGGAGTAACTGAGAGTCTTGTAGCAGTTCAGGTGGGAGATGGGGCAGCCTGGGGTTTGGCTGTAGCCATGGAGATGGAAGGAGGTGAACAGATTGGAGACTTATTAAGCAGGGGATGGAGAGGGCAGGATGTGGTGGAAAAGAAGACCGAGAACTAATGTGCAGTTTTTGGAAAAAAAAATTAGCCTTGAGCTGAGTAGCCATAGTTAATAGAGGTAGATGGAACACTGATTAGTGTTGCCAGGCAAAATACAGGACCTTCAGTTGAATTTGTACTAACAATAAACAGCAAATAATTTTTACATATGTAGTGTTTTGTGTTTGATTTATTTCATCCTGCGTGTCTGTGAGACTCAGCCTTGCTGCTGTGTGCATTAGAAGTTGTAGTATTCCATTGTGTGAATATGTACGAATTCATCCTTTCTTCTGGTGGATATTTGCTCTCTCTCTCTCTCTCTCTCTCTCTCTCTCTCTCTCTCTCTCTCTCTCTCTCTCTCTCTCTCTCTCTCTCTCTCTCTCTCTCTCCCCCGTGTGGATAAAGCTACAAATAATTGTGTTTCCTATGGAATAATATCCCTGCCTTTTGGCTACTTGTGTGGTCTGACAGAATACACAGCTAGAGGTCTTAGGCATTGCTGAAGGATATCACAATTGTGACCCAAGCAGGAGAGCTAGTTTCTGAAGGAATGAATCCTAGCAATCACTGTGGCAGATGTCACAGCCCTCTCTCGGCAAAGGTTCCTTAACTGAGATGAACCAAACTCCCGGGACTGATGTTGGCACCATCATGAGCCAACAGTAGGGTCTACTCCAGCACAAGTGTCTGTGTGAAGAGGGTTCATAACTTCCTTGTTCTTGGTCTGGATGTGAGGGTCTACCTGAGATGCCCAGAACCACAGTGACAACACTTGGGGCACACATCCCAGTTTTAAGGAAGAGTTTATTGTTGGCTTAAAGGCAGGTATGTGGTCAAATTAGAGCCGCTGGAAGAAGAGAGGGAGGAGGGGAGGAAAAACACATGGAGGATCATTGATTTTCAAAACATGAATCAGAGTAATTCAGTGAAGAAAAGAAAGCCATTTCAAATGGTGCTGGAACAACTGGACGTTTACATGGAAGAGAATAATAGAACTTGACCCCACTCCCATCATCAACAAAACTTAATTGAAGGGACTGGGAATGTCTCAGCAGTGAAAGGCACTTGTTTGCAAAGTCTGTGGCCCTGGGTTCTATTCCCATGCTATCCACATAAGCCAGATTCAAAATTCAGTGCAAGAACCTGGTGTTCATTCCTAGGGTGAAAAAAGCCCTGGTACTTGCGTGCCCTTGCACACACCACACACACATACACACACACACGTGCAAATAAAATTAAAAAAATATTGGGAAATAAATCATGGGCTTAAATATGCATGATAAACACACTGTAAGCTTTTGGAGAAAACATATGATAGTATCTTTCCCACCTCCCCCCTTGGGGGCAGGCAAAGACTCTTTAGAGAAGAGAAAGAAAACAGCCAATAGGTGAGATTCCATCTGGACTGTGGAAAATATTCACAAAATATAGAGCTGTAAGTGCTATCGTTGATTAGTAAAAACCAAAAAGCCCAGTTAAAATGGTAAAATATTACTCAAGCCAATTAGAAGGTATGAACAATTGAACACACACAGACACAAAATCCATGAGAAGTGCTCAACACTGGCATTTAACAGGACAATAAAAAATAAGCCCACCATGAATGACCAGCACAAAGTCACTAGGATGACTGATATTTCAAAACCTCTGCTTGGTGACAGTGGGCACCAAGTAGAGTCCTCCCACTTCTGGGAGCACCGCTAAGCAGGTTTCCTGGGAAGTTACTCAGACACCTGTGCCTTGACCTAGATGTTCTGCTTCCCATTATTTACCTGCACAAGAGAACAAAGCATATGCCCACAAAAAGTGTTTAAGAATATTTGTAGCTTTATCCACCCCGAGGGTAGGGAGAGAGACCACACATCTACCCATGGAAGAAAGGTACATATTCACAACTTGTAATATACACAGCAGAATGGCTGAATCTCACAGACATGCTGAATGAAAGAAACCAGATAGAAAAGACCACATCTACACTGTGCTTCCATTTATATGAGCTATTAGGCCAGCTGAGAACTAATGAAGATGACAAAATTCTGAACAGTAGGGTGGGGTGGGGAGGAAGGATCTGGAAGACACAGGAGAGGCATTCTGGGGTGCATGGAAGTATGCCTTCCAGTCATTTCCTCTGTGCCTCTGATATGAGGGTTAAGGGAGATGCAGAGATGTCTTACTGGCTGGGAAAGTTTAACTGTTTTTTTCCTACATTCACGTGTTCATTCTCTAACCTATGGCTTGGTGCTGAGAATCCCCAGGCTCTGAGCAAGAGTGAGACGAGAAGGATTGCAAGGTAATGAGGACTGCATACTTCTTCCTTCAGTAGATCCCCTGCTGTCTGAGATGTACCACTTAATGGGACAGTGGTTGAAAGTGAAATAAGTGAATTACCCCTCTGAGGATGACTAGATACGGGCTCTTCTTATGGTTCTGGAAGTGTGTTCTTCCTTCCAGTGTCCTTTGGGGCTGGAGCTGCGTCAGGGGCCTGGTGACCATTTGCACTGAGTGGAGGAAGAAAAGGGCTGTGCGGTTGGTTTGCAAAGCAGTTTACTCAGTTTGTTTGGGGCCAGGGAGGGTTAATCCTGCATAGCTTTGCATTGTGAGGACATTGCTCCTGCTCTTTTCCACCTGATCTTAGAGCAGCTAGCCAGGTGATCTGGAAAAGCCATCACCACCCCCTACCTGCCCTGTCTCTGCCTCTAGCTCACTCACTACTCCTCGCCTCACCAAGATGGTCATTACCATCTCCAGGGCCCCTGAGCAGGTCTGCTGCTTCTGGGACAGTGGCAAAGCCATTTATCCATTCCCCTGTCAGTGTGTGCTGGGGCCCTGCTGGTTTGCCTCACTGAATCCTCCCAAGTCACCCAGCCAAGAACGTGCAATTATCACCATTTCTTGCAGATGAGAGACCGAGGATGGGGAGATTTGAGCGATCACTGACAAAGTGAAATCTGACTTTGGGAGCCTGTCTGGTTCCAGGTCCCAGGTCCCAGGTTCAAGTTCATCCAGCTCTTCTGGGGCAGTTTTGGATTTCTTTTCACACTTCAAGAGGAGTGAGTGGGGAGGAGACTTGCACTGCAATGCAAGCTGTGGATATAACAGCCGAGAGGGATGCACGGGTGAGGGGTGAGCAGGCCTAGAGAGCTGAGAATGTCGGGCTGAGTGAGGGAACCCTGAAAGAGGCACCAGAAGGCCCCAAAGTCACCACCACCATCATCTCACACACGGAGGATAAGGAGCTGTAAAGGCTCCTTTCTTCACTTGGATCACCCTGGAACCCTCACAGCACTATGAGGGTGGGCTACCAGCCCAACCTTACAGCTAAGAAAACTGAGGCTCCAAGAAGTCTCACCTCAAATCCTGGTTGTTTGTATTCTGCTGGATGCTTTCTCATGGACGGAGCCTTGCTTTTTCTTGTCTTTTTCCTCACTATCTTCCTTCCTGGCATCCCAGCCCCTCTATGGCTACCCATCTTTGCTTTAGAATTCACTCCCCAGCGCTTCCCTGCCTTTCTTTGAATGTATTAAAACAGGGTCAATTTGAGTGGGGCCATGAGATCTACTATATGTAATGACAAAATGTCTAGTTGTATTTGATTCCAAGTCAATAATACTTTTAGTATCAGAGTGATCCAATATTACAGGAGACATCTGTATACTAAAATACATATCTGCTGTTTATTAGAAATTCAGATTGCTTTGGCTGTCCTGAACGCACCATGTTTAGCCCCCATAATATTACTGGAGGCCTTGCTGTCCTTCTGCCAATAGGCTGGAGTTATCTGGCTCTTCCCCATTCTCCTTCCCAGGCCTCCCCATCTAGAGAGCTCAGATAGGAGCTGGGCTATTCTGGGAATTGCAAGGAATTGGCTGACATGAAGGAGAGAAGAGGGTACAAATGACCTCACAGTGGAAGGCCGGCCCAGCCCACCAAATGGGCTGCATTGCTTGACTAGCGGAATTGTAACTTTCTGGTTTCTGCGGAGGACCCAGCATGGGCGAGAATGGAGGTCTTCCTCTCTGAAGTCCCACTCTCCTCCCCAGTCTTCATTCTTTTCTTGCTTTTCTCACTTCACCACCCACCCCAGGTCATTCACTTGGTGACCGTCCACTTCTCTGATAAGGTAAGTGGGGCCTTGTGCCTGGGCTGATAAAGCAGTCTACAGTGGCGTTTGGAATATGAGGCCACAGCCACCATCTGTCCCCAGCTCATAGGAGAAGGGAGCTTTCTTCTAAGGTCATAGTCGTCTGGAAGGTGCTACTCATCTCTCTCTTCAGGTCACACAACCAGTGTGTGGATCCTGTAAGATGCTCAGGCTTACTATGTGTGACCGTATCTGGCTTCACTGAAAGGCGGGTCCCTATGGCCCATGTCTCTCAAATCAAGCCTTGCCTTTGTTCACAGTTTCATGTGTCTGTCTTCCTCTCCACTTTCTGAGGGGAAGACTGCCAAGCCAGAACATTCTACCTTGTTTTCCTGGCACCTGCCTGGGGTGCTGGCCACACCTGCAGGAAGGAGGGGATGGGCCTGCAGCTGCAGAGGTTGGATGTGGTTGGGGACATGGAGGTTTCAGGGGTCTGTGAATGTCCTCCTTGCTCCTGTGTCCACCTAGTTTTGGGTGGAGGGTACCTGCTCACTCCTTCCTTCTAATGGCTCCCAAGAGTGGAAGGTTGGTTGTTCTTCATGCAGGGTAGAATAGGGCCACCCTCGTCACACCCTCTCCCATGGGCATAGCAGAGGGCACCCCCCACCTCTGCCTTTCACAGGTACTCCCTCCAGCCTGCCTGCACCTGGCTTCACCCCCTCCCAGGCATTCTCATTTGCCTTCTAACTCCAGTTCAGAGATTCAATATACCCAGTAAACTTCACACCAGCTACTTCCAGGGAGACGAAGGGAGGGCGGAGGGGATGGTCCTTCTTTACTTACTGTACTTGATGTCCCAGGGGAGGACGGGGGACCCGAGACTCCGTTGGTGCTCTTGCAGGGAGGCAGTCAGCAATGAGTTTCGGCTCAAGTCCTTCATGCCAGCCGGAGGAAGCCACCCTGGCCACATCCAGAGCTCTGTGCTGTGAATCCCAGCCACTGAGCAGGCTCGGGCAGGGATGAGCTCACCAGGATGTGGCCTAATGGGTTAACTCTTTGCGAGCTGCTGGCACAGGCACTTGAATGTGGCTTTCTCAGCTCTGCTCAGCCACTATGAGAGAGGAATCTTGTGAAAAATTCATGAAGCTCTTCTGCAGTGTGCCCTGGCGTTTCGGTGGAAGCGTGTATTTGGATGGTCCTGGCTAGGCACAGTGGCTCCTCACCCAGGCTCAGCACTCAGGAGGCACTGGAGGTTCTGGGTTGGAGGGGGCGTTCCAGCGTGGGGGTGGGTTCCACCTCATGTCTGACTCAGTCTGTGCTCAGGGCAAGGCTTGATAGTGAAATCCGGGACTCCATCTGTTTTGGATATTGGAGGGGCACACAGGAACAGACCTGGGGAACAGACTTAGTTACAAGATGGCAGGCAGGAATACCTCTGGAAACTTTGCAGTGCCCATAGTGGGCACTCCACATTACAGAATGTCTGGGGCCCACATCCTGGTGTCTATGAGAGGAGGTAATGGATCTCCTTCTTGCTTCTTTCTTCTTTCTAATGGCGGCAGGAGCTGTAACCATCAGGGAGGCATTAAAAGCTCATGTGAGCTGTTGGGTTGCTAGTCTTCAAGATATCCATGGATACACAGAGGCCGACAGCATTATCTATGATGCTGGTGGCTAGGCTGGTCTTTGTTCTTCTCCCCATTAACCTGAGAATGAGGGGGGCATTACTCCCTGGGGCTGTGGGTGTGGAAAGGACCCTTGCAACTGGCAACCTGGGGGATTCCTCTGTGACCTCTGCAAAACGCTCTCCCAAGAGTGACCCAAGGAAGCTGAAGGTTACGGCCAGGGAATCTCACATCTGGGCTTCCTTGCTTGCCCAAGAATGGAATGATTTCTAGAAGGGGAGGCCTCTGCAGGGGTGGTTGTGTGATCACTGTCTAGGGAAGCAGAAACCTTTGAGGATGAGCCTGCCCACTGGGTGGCTGAGCAGGCTCCTCTGTCTTCAACTGTGAAAGATGAACTCTTCTGCTCAGGGAGGGAGGTTGGTGGTGAGTGCCCAGGGAAACTTGACTTTGAAGGATTTTAAGGATTTTACTTGGAACCTCTCTGAATTTATGCTTAGATGAGCTTATTAAACCAAGTCTTGAGTGCAGAGAAACCTGGAGCGAAATAGATTTTTCAGTATAGATTAGAATTTATTTCTCCCCAATTCAAACTTCTGTGCTTTCCCCCTTCCCTCTGCTGGGTGTGGCCCTGTGGTGTGGTGCTAGACATCAATGAGTTAAGACCTAATCAATTTCTGCCTCTATGCCTGGCACGATTCTGAATAACTCACTGTTCACTACAAAGACCTATGAGGTAGGTTATGAGGTAATTGCTAGTCCTCTATTTGGCCTTGGACAAACTACTTCTTTGAGCCTTCATTTATTAATAAGTTCACTTATTAATTGGGCACAACCATCTGTACATTAGTGTTTATAAGGATTAATGAGAAATTGTTCAGAAAGTATTCAATAAATGTAATAAAATGTATATTCATATTATATATGGATACCTATAAGCATATATGTAAATTTGGGGAAATTAGTGGTCACCACAGATAGAAGCTGTGCTGTCTGCAGGCTCCCTGTTGCAGAACAGAGGAGGAGAAAAGCCACCCTGGTCCTTGGGCAGCTGGTGGGAGTGTCCTGGGGAGAAGGGTGGGTACTGAGGATTGGTGTCCAAGGAGGAGAAAACAGGTCTTGGCATTGCACGGGGTTCCCTCTTCACCTTGTATTCAGGCTGATCTCATTCTTAGCCTGGAGCTCACCACTGCCCTGGCCCAGCTCTGCTTTGCTTTAACTTGGTTAATGCAATTTTCCATGTGATGTAGGAAAGGAAGGGACAGCAGCCCCCATGTATGCCTGAGGCTGATGGGATTTCCTCATGAGGAATGTTCAGGACTAGACATGGAAAGTTCTAAGTAAATGCGGATAAACTGGTTTCTTTAGTGAAAAACAACAACAACAACAACAACACCCTTTCTGTCAGTGGAACAATGTGGAATCTCCCTGTTTGTGCAAATGGGCTTACTCCTTCTAGAAAATTCTATCTTGTTAGCTAACCTAATCAGTCTCCCCTCCCACCCCCAACCTCTCCATTCTAGGCTTCATAGTTACTCTTGTCTATAACACTTATTTTTTATGCAAATGGGCTTACTCCTTCTAGAAAATTCGATCTCAATTTAGCTAACCCAATCAGTCTAGCTTCCCCTCCCCTGGAACATCACCAACTCTGGGCCTTTATAGTTGCTCTTACCTATTATACTTGTTGATGCTTGTCTGTCTGTCTGTCTGTCCCACTCTTCCTGATAGCCTCTACAACTCCTTAAGAGAACTTTTTCAGTCACCCACCATGACTCAGGGAACTGAGCGGAAGAGGGGGCAGAAAGATTGTGAGAGCCATGGTGGGGGAGAATATCAGAGGCATGGCACCCCTCAGCAACAACACACTTGGGCCAGGAGAACCGGGATGAGTCCTAGGCTATCCATGGTCCCTGGCCACAAGGACTGATCCAGACGACCCACGGAGGAGGAGGATATCCAGCTGATTGGGGATGGGGAGGGGGGGGCATTGGGGAATTGGGGATAACAACTCATTGTTTGCTCACTAAATAATGTAACTCATTATGGACAATAAAAAAGAGAACTTTTTCTCAATAAAAAATTCATTATAGAACATTTTAAATGTATACAAAAACAGAAAAAAGTTATCTAACACACCTATCTCTGTGTAGCTACAATCCAGATGCAGCAATGACAAATGCTCACTCTTTTTAATTTTTCTCCCTCTTACACATCTTTAAAAAACTACTTTGAGGGCTGGAGAGTTGCCTCAGTGGTTATGTCGCTTGCCTGCAAAACCCAAGGCTCAGAGTTCGATTCCCCAGTGCCCATAAAATGGCTGATGTAAAAGGTGGTGGTTGCAGTAGCTATAGGCCCTGGAATGCCTATTCTCTCTCTCTCTCTCTCTCTCTCTCTCTCTCTCTCTCTCTCTCTCTCTCTCTCAAAGAAATAAAAATACTTGGGCTGAAGAGATGGCTTAGCGGTTAAGGCAATGCAGAAGGACCAGAGTTCGATTCCCCAGTGCTCAAATAAGCCAGATGCACAAGAGGGCGCATGTGTCTGGAGTTCATTTGCAGTGGCTGGAGGCCCTGGTGTGCCCATCCCCCCTCTCTCTAATGAATAAATAAAATATTAAAAAAAGAAATAAATTACTTAAGAAAAACAATTTTTTTTTGAGGTAGAGTCTCACTCTAGCCCAGGCTGACCTGGAATTCACTATGTATTTTCAGGGTGGCCTTGAACTCACAGTGATCCTCCTACCTCTGCCTCCCGAGTGCTGGGACTGAAGATGTGTGCCAGCACACCTGGCAAAAAACACAATTTTGAAGCAAATTTCAGATACCTCTTCATAGAATCCTTGGAAGAAGGGTCTGGCACAAGTCTGAGCTTCCTTCCTTTCTTCTCCTTTTCAAAATCTGACTGCAATTCCATCATAACTAACATGTAACTACATGATAAAATGACACAGGAAATGTAAATACTTCTTAATGTTAATTACTGTTCTACACTCATACTTCCCCAACTGTTTTAAACCAGGTTTCTTTGCAGTAGGGTTAAAATATGACCTAGTTAGAGTTATTGGAACCGCATCACTAAGCTGCTTTTCCTATCGGAGTCATTCCTTTGCCCTCCTGTTTATTTACGTAAACAGTCTTTGGACTGAGGAACCATTTCTCATTGTAGGCTTAATTTTTTAAAAATGGAAACATTACAATATATATCTTGTAACAAGCAATGTTTTGAAATATCTGTAGATAGCTGAATGGCTAAACTGAGGTAATTACAGGACCTCATGTACTTGTCCTTCCCTCCACACTCTGGATTTGACTAAATTTAATTTATTTTTTCGTTATTTCCAAGGGCAGTGTTTCCAGCCTACGATGGTCTTGGGCGCCAGCACACTGTCCTGGTCCAGAAGAGAGGAACAACGGTGCGTACCCCCTAACGATTGTTCACGAGGTGCCCTACAGTGTTTAGGGGGCTCTGGCCTGTGTACCTTCTGGTCTTCCCAGGAGCCGGTTCTCTGCTGTGACACTGACAGACAGGTCACCCAGATTACGACTTGGGACTCAGGATCCTTGGTGTCATCTCTCCCTGCCTCTCGCTAAGGCATGCGCAGAACAAGCCTGATTAGGAGGTGCCCATGCTCACAGCCCTGCTCCTCACTCTGCTCCGATGCCTGTGAGGCAATGGGAGAAAATCCACCATGACAGCTCAGGAAAAATGCCAATCCCCCGCTCTTGGAAAATGTGTACAGGGAGTCCCAGCTCCCACCCCTCCCTATCTCTCCCTCTGCCTCCTCCTCTGCTTCGGCCTCACACACCTGACAATATTCTGGGGCGACGCTCCAGGGGATCAAGGCCTCTTCTCTGTTCTGTGCTGTGTTGAGCAGGTGACAGCCAGCCAGGCCCTGCCTGGGAAGGGAGAGGCAAGGAAGCAAAGGGAATTGGATCAGGGAGGCGCTGGGGACGTGAAGGATGAAGCCACCGGTGGGGCTTCTGCCAGAGGAGAGGAGAAGCAGGAGGCTGGACAAGTCTTCAGAGGAGACACAGGTTCCCAGGCTTCCCATGATCTGCCAGGACCTGGCTGGGGCAGGGTGGGGCTCCAGGTCTAAGGGCGGGGCGGGCCCAGGGCCCAGGTGGCTGGTCTTGGGTGTGGCTGCCATCTAGTGGGCAGTTTTAGATGCTGTTGCTGCCTGAAGTCAAATCTTTGGTCACCCTGGCCAGGCACAGGACTTGAAGTTAGGAATCCGATTTCACTGTTTGATGATAGATACAATCTCACGAAAGCATTCCCCAGTCACTCACAAGATTTTAGAGAATCAATACTTTCTCCTAACTTTTGAATAATTTATCTCTTCATTAAACATTGGTTATGGATTTATTATATACCTGGCCTTGTTTTAGGATACACTTCAGGAATAAAGAGAGATAACTCAATAACCTATATAATGTATGTGGATAAAGAGTGGATTAAACCAAGACCTCGAATCCAGAAGGGAAAACTGTTTGGTACTGATCCATCTGTGCTGTGATGTTGAGAACACAAAGGAGTCCTGGCCTTGGGTGGTAGGTAATGGGATGGAAGGAAGAGGCCTTTAAAGAGCACAGGGGAGCCAGGGAACAGGATGGAGGGGCCAGAGGCGGGGGTGGTGGCTGAGGTGGTAGAGCTGCTAAAGCCTTTTGGCCAAAAAAAGTGTGGGATGAAGTTGGAGGCCATGGACGTCAAAGTGTTCTGAATTTTACTTCTTTATTTATTTATTTATTTTTGGCTCTTTGGGCATTGGGGACAGTATGTTTTCAAAGGTGAGCCACGTTAGGTTCCCGCCAACAAAACATGGCTGTGGAGTAGTCTTAGATGGAAAGATCTTAGACCCTGATGATTCTTCAAAGCAGCATGAGTTTAAGGGCTATCCAGTAACCCTTGAAGGAAAAGCAGGGAACCCTTCAGACTAAGAAATCAATCAGCTCATCAAGAAGTACAAACTTGTGCAATAGTGGCACTCAACCTACACAGGTAACTAATGGTTCTCAGATTGGACATGAGGCCCTCTCAGTGGGAAAGAACTTATATCTGGTACTGGAAACCAAGTCAGAATCCCATGGTCAGGAAACTCAGACCTCAGAAATAAGCACCCACTGCTCTTTGGAGAAGAAAAGTGGGCTTGCACACCACAACAAAATCAAATAAATTTGCATACTCCTATTAACCCAAGCTGCTCTCACTCTTGGTTGGAGAATCTGCTTTATTTTATAGATGACAGAGAAAACAGGGGAGAACCAAGATCCATTGATAGGAAAAGAAGACAGCTGACTGCCCACCATATCAGATGTGCCACCTTGACCACAATTGCCAGGCCACAAGGGAAATTGGAGAGGAAGTGGCCACATGAATACTGCTCTTACTGATAGCCTGACAACCAGCTCCAGAGTGACGAAGATAGACATGATCACTAAGAACCCATCAAAACAGAAATCCAGAGGCTACAGAGAACTCAACACTAAATCAGACTGCCAACAGGTCTACCAAAGCTCAGAGAACTTTGTGGAAGAGAGGTGGAAAGATTTTAAAAGCCTCAGAGTGGGTAGGAATATCCTGAGGCATATTGTCTCTCCATCCCTGCCCACTACCCACAGGGACTGACTGAGGTCTTCATGCCCCACAGTGAATACCATAACTCCATGAGAAAAGCCCCCAGAGTAATGGGAGCTGGGGTGAGGGGATAAAAGAGTATTAGCTGTTATAATATATGTTGGGTCTAGGTTCTCGCAAATGACGAGGCAGGAACCGAATGAGCTCAGAAGTAGGATATCCTTTATTGGCTCGAAGTTGCAAGCTAATCAATTAGGGACGAAGCCAGACTCAGGAGCTGGGACTGCGTCCCTGAGGTGTTGCCTCACAGGCTTTTTAAATAGAAAAACCACAAAAGGGTGCTGGCCAGTAGCCAACGGAGGAGTTGGGGAATCCTTTAACGGGATTGGTCAGGTCCAGGTGGGGAGATGTCCCGGGGTCCACTCTTAGGAACTAGGGGTCTCAGAATCAGGATGTTGGCAAACTCTGCCATGGTGACTCTAACAGGATTGGTTGGACCCAGGGGTGGGTAGGGTAGCAGGGACTTGTCATTACAGTAGCAGCTAGAATAATAGTACATTAGTCAATTTGACATAGTTACTGAGGAAACTAGAAACAGATAGGTTATTTTGACCTGGTACTGGGGAAACCAGGAGCTGATTGGTTGGGTCGGGGGCCCAGGACAGTGGGTGGTTTTTTTTTCTGGAACAAAGGATTACAGACAAATCAAAACAGTTAACAAAATGGAGGCCCTCTGGCCAACCCTAGCCCCTCAATATATATGTAAAATAAAAAAATGGAAAAAAAGTGACGCTAGTGACAGGCAGAGAGGATTTCAGGGAAGCTGACTGAGGACCTGGGTCACCCAGGTCTGAAGCATCTTGGCTGGAATCCGACTTCCCTAGCATGAGACCATGACCCCCTCCTTGCTTAAGCTTCTCGACAGAGTTTCATAACTCACTAGTGTCAGGTAAGGCTTTAGTGAGCCACCAACCAAGGACAATAAAATAACATTTCCTCTCACTCTGGGTAGCATACAAGAAAGGTGATATGTTCTTCTCTGAACGATTTCCCCTAAATTAGATTCACTGGGAAAAAAAAGGCTGCCCTTCAGCCCAACCCAAGGACATATGTTCACCAACTAGAAGACACTCTGTCATGCTGATTTGTCCACATGTTTCTTGTCCGCTTCTTCCTGTCTGCTTAGCTCCTCCATGGAGAGAAAATCTACCCCTGCCTCCCCATCTAGAGTTTGTATCACCAGAAACTAAGGAGAGAGTTTTGGAGAATACATGAATTTATCCAAGCAATGTATTTTCACCCCCAGACCTTGGGAAGCTTCTGTTGCATGGTACATCGGAGCAAAGTGCTCTCTGCTTCCTGAACATTCTGCCCAGTGGGATGATGGGAATTGGATATGTGACCATGACAGCCAACAATCCCTTAATAGTAACGAAGACCAGAAAGAGGTAGAAGAGCAACAAATATTACGAAGGTGGAGATGTGAATTAATTTGAGATCAAGAAGACTTCCTGGAGAGTTGAGTATTTCTGGGAAGATCCTCCAGCTGAGAGGGTGCCAAGATCCAGAGAACGGGGCACCTCACTTGAGGGGTGGTTAGCAGGAGCGCACGCAGACTCACTCAGAATGAAGCTGGAATTGTACCCAGGAGCCAGGTTTCGCTGGATCTGTCGGCTGTGATAAACACCAGAGAGTCTTAATTAATAAAGGTTAGCTTGCATGCAGGAATGAATGAACTGCCAGAAAGATGCCTTCTGTGGGTTCCAGTATAAGGACACGATGGTGGTGACATTCAGGAGGAGTGAGGTGGAAGACATTCCTTGGTACATTCAGGAGGAGGGAGGGTAGAGCAAGGGCTGACTGCCAAGATACCTCCGGTGGAGAGAGCTCAAGTTTGACATGAATGTTTTGAGGGTGGGAGCCATAATGAGGGTGGTGTGGCTCACAACCAGCCTGTTCTCCCAAGTCCTAATCTCCCTCCTTAGTTTCCGGCAATACCAACGTCAATATCAGGGGTCCAACCCAGTGGAAACCCACAAACAAAATTGTTAAAGAGGACCCAGGTTTGGTGAGATTAAGTGACCTTGTGATATTTTGACATGTGGCCCAAGTTCCCACTGTGGTTTGGATGTGTTCTGTTCCCTTGGAGTTCATGGCTGGAACCTTGGTCCCAGTGTGGAGGTGTTAGGAGGTAAGCCTGTGGAATGTTGCTAGGTCTTTGTGAGAACTGGTCTCCCAAGGGATTACAGACGTTCTCCTGAGACTACCTTGTGAGAGGAGCTAGGCTGCTGCTACTGATTTGGGAATTTTGGGGTTCAGGGGGTGTCCCGCAGGTTTATAAATGCCAAGTTTTGAGTTTTTTTCCTCATCTTCAATGAAGAATAATAAAGACAGAACCAAGAAGGACAAATTATGAATTATTGAGTTTATTTGAGGAGAAATCACAATGCGTGGAGTTTATTCAAAGGGAATTGGGGCCTGGAAAGGAGGAATGAAACATTTTCATGTGGAAAATATTTCAGAAAAGTGGAAGTTAAGGAGAACTGGGGCTTAGAAAGTGAAGTTCAGAAGGGGCTGTGAATGCATGGGAAGCTTTGAGGAAAGATTTGGAGGGGCTGTGAACACCAGAGAGCACCCATGAGGCAGATCCCCAGTGGGAATCCTCACACAGTAAATTCAGGGACCGTGAAACAGACAGAGCAGGGAGATTAGGATTAAGGGGGAAACACACTTGGCATCAGCCTCGTGCTTTCTCAAGGGGGAAAGAAGAGGGGAGGAAGAGGAGAGCCCACATGGTAGGTCCTGAGTGGGAATCCACACATGGTAAATTAGAGACCATCAGACAGATAGAGCAGAGAGACCAGAATTAAAGAGACATTAACAAACAGGGTAGGTCTCCCTTCCACAACCGACCAGGCGACCGAGTTGGGCTGGGGACCAAGACTCATGTGGGGAAGAACAGGCCACACTAGACTTTCAAAGACGAAAGTCTTTGAAGGATATGGAGAAGATCGCAGGAAAAAAAAGATAGAGACCCGCCAGCTGCCACCTTTATAGGGTTCAGATAGGCAGGGAAAGATCTGATTTGTCATTTGATCTGGAGGATGGATCATAGGGTCCATCCATATCTGGGTGGGCAGGGATCATAGCATGTTTGATTGTGGACAGCAGGGGCTTTGTAGATCAGTGTCAGACACGAGTTCTAATCCAAGTTAGGTGTGTTCATTCTTGTGCCAAGATGAGAAATCAGGTGTTTGGCATCTTCTGGCTTCCTCTGGGCCTCTATCCCTGGCTGAAACCTGCCTAGCTCTCTCCTGTTCTGTCACACTACTAACCCTGCTCACTCTGGCTTCCTTTCTGGCCGCGTCATCTTTCTCTCTCATATGTGCTCCTGCCATGATGCCTTCTTCCATCACTCGATGGGGCAACATCCAACCTGGGACTTCCAGCCTCTAAAGCTGGGAGCTATGTAAGCCTCTTTTCTTTATAATACCTGGCTACAGCCAAATACATATGCTCTCTCCCTTTGGTGTGAAGGGCTCCCAGTAATGGTTCTGAGGGTGTAGAGACTCTCAGCTGAGGAGACCCTGCTGCCCACCCAGCTTGGAGTCCCGGGAGCTGTCAGAGGCAGGTCTCTCTCTCTCTCTCTCTCTCTCTCTCTCTCTCTCTCTCTCTCTCTCTCTCTCTGCACACCAGGAGGCACTGTGTATGCCCAGCCTCGGGGGAGTCATTCACAGTGCCAAAGACTTCTAGGGTCTACTCATTTAACATCTTTCTCTTTTTAACACTCATTTTGTTTAGGAAAAAGTCTTTCTGCATTTGGCAAACAGTTCGGGCTGGCATAATTAATTTCAGTGACTCAATGTATGTAATTTTTTTCAATGTTTTTATGGCCTGCTTTCCCAGTACCCTATGGAAGGTATTCAGTAGGCCAAGCCTGCCCTCTTCTACGTGATTCCTCAGGCTCTGTCCATTTTGGGCCCTGGTCTCTCGGAAGACCTCGTCGTGATTTTCTTCATTGCACTGACAAGGAGAGGAAGTCCTGTGGGAAAGGAAGAGCATTTGGTGGGCAGATGTAGATTCCTTTTGGCCCAGCCTATGGGAGAGCTTTCAGTCACGTGATCACACCTAACTGCAAGGTGGACAGGAAATGTAGCTTAGCTTTGCAGTCAGAGAAATAGCAGATTTTGGTTGAAAATTATCTGACTACCCCACAGTGTTGGCTAAACCCAGTATTTTATTGTCTCCTTTTGTTTATTTAACAACTGATGTATGGAACAAAGAAATCCCCAAACAGCGTATCAACACAATAAAGATTTATTAAGTCACATAGTTTCTGTGGACCAGGAATTTGGGAACAACTTAGTTAGATGTTTCTGGCTCAAGTTACTTGGGAAGTAGTGGCCAAAATGTTGGCCAGGCCTGCAAGCTCTCGAAAGCTCCGTCGAGGCCAAGCTCCAGGGTAGCTCACACCAGCTCCAAGGGTCCAGGGAGTTCGTGCTAGTTTCAACATCACAACATGGCAGCTCCTGCTGGGATGAGCCTATAGAGAAACAGGAAGCTGGTCTCAGAAGTCACATGCCACCGTTGCTGCCATTTCTTATTTAGTAGAAAGAATTCTCAAAATGTTTATACAAGAACTTATGGGTACACTTCAAAGTCAGCATGGTTTTAAAGAAAGGGGTGATATAATCTCAAGGAAGGATTTGGGTGGTATTCTGAACTTTCTCCTTAAATACTTGGACTGTTTGTTGTCAATGCATTTTTCTGGTGTAATAACTGAATGGGTAGTTTATAAAGAAAAGATTTATCTGTCTCACAAATAAACTGATATCTGACGAGGACTTCCATGCTGTGCTGTACCATGGCTGGGGCAAGTGAGTACACCCAGAGAGAAAAACAATCGGCATCCTATTATTAGGAGCCTATTCCCATTAATGCCTTATCCACTTACGACAATAGAGCCCTAGGGACCTCCTCACTTTTCATTATTTGTGTGTGTATACATGTATGTCTATGTGTGTGCACATGTATGTGTGTGTACATGTATGTCTGTGTGTACATGTATGTCTATGTGTGCAATGCATGTCTATGTGTGTACACATGTATATTTATGTATACATGTATGTATATGTGTGTGCACACGTCTATGTGTGTATGCATGTATGTCTGTGTGTGTACATGTATGTATATGTGTGTGCAGATGTATATGTGTATATACATGTATGTCTGTGTGTACATGTATATGTGTGTACATGTATATCTATGTGTGTGCACATATCTATGTATGTATGCATGCATGTCTATGTGTGTACATGTCTATGTGTGTACATGTATGTCTATTACATGTATGTATAGGTGTGCATGTATGTATTTGTGTATACATACATATCTATGTGTGTATACATGTATATGTGTGTGCACATGTATGTGTGTATACATGCATGTCTATGTGTGTGTACATATATGTCTATGTGTGTGTGCATGTATATGTGTGTGCACATGTATGTCTATGTTTGTGTATGGGTGCACCTGTGCCACAGCATGTGTGTGTGCATCAAAGAACAACCTTGAAGTGTTGGTCCTCTCCTTCCACCTTATTTCAGACAGGGTCTCTTTTGTTGTTTCCTGCTGGGAAGGCCAGACTAGCTGGCCCATGAGCTTCAGGATTCTTCTGACTCAGTTTGCTATTGCTGTAAGCATGCTGGAATCACAGATACAAGCACCATTTTGCATCCAGCTTTATGGTGGATCTGGGGATCCAAACTTGCAATGCATGCATCTTTATCAACTGAGCAATCTTTCAAGACCCAGAGCACATCATATCTTAAAAGTCCCATTTCCTGATACGGTTATAGTGGCAATTAAATTTCAATCTAAGTTTCTGAGGCAATGTTAAATCACAACATCTCTCCTTTCCACCTCCCTCTTCCTCGTGGACTGGCTTGTGAGTGACTGCTCCTTCTGCAGCAGGCATCAGAAGAGAGAGAGGTGGTCTTAAGGATGGAATTAAGGGAGTGAAGCAGATAATTAAGAGGCTGGGGTATTGATGATGCGCAGCTTCCGTGACAGCCCTGCAGGCCTTTCTACCTCTGGTCTAAATTATGGGGGAAAATGAACCATTATCAAATTCAAATGAGTGGTTTTTTTTTGTAAATGGGGAGAGAGGGATGTGTGTTGCTTGCCTCCTAACTGATGTAACTGCCATGTGCCAGGCAGCCTTAGGCTCTGGGGAAACGAGCCTGAATGAGAATAGATCACTGTCCTCAAGTGCACCGTGGGTCAATACTAGGTAGCATACAACAGAAAGGGGGTGCTTTTCACACACACAACCAAGAACAGTGTTATACAAGGAACACAGCCAATGGAGCCATACATTTGGTTTATTATGTTTACTGCTTTACATGTGGTTAGAGAAGGATTGAAGCTGTGCATGAAGAATGTGCTTAGAACAGGATGGATGTGTTCAGCAATATGCGTTTAACTATGGCACAGAAGGCTGGGGAAATGGCTATGCAGCAGTTAAGGTGCTTGCATAAAAAGCTTGCTGGCCTGGGTTCAATTATCCAGTACTCACATAAAGCCAGATGCACAAAGTGGTGTATGCGCCTGGAATTTCTTGGCAGTGGTAAGAGGCCCTGGCGTGTCCATTCTCTCTCTTTCAAAGGCATATATACATACATACATGCACACATACATACATACAAACAAACATACATACACAAATGCATACATACAAACACATATACACACATACATACATACACACATACACACATGCATACAAACACATACATACATACAAACATACATACACATACATACAAAGATACACACATACATATACACATACATACAAACAAACACACATACATACAAACATACATACACACATGCATGCATACAAACACATATACACATACATACATACAAACATACATACACACATGCAAACACACATACACATACGTAATACATACATACATACAAACATACATACATACAAACATGCATACACATACGTAATACATACATACATACATACATACATACAAACATACACACATACATATATACATACATACATTTTTAAAAAGAATGACACAGAGGCACACCATTGTCTTCTTTGGCTTCTAGCTAGTTTGGAAGGCTGAGCCAGTCAGATAGAGCTCTTAGAAATTGCATTCAGCAGAGATGAGCTGGGTGGCATATCCTATGCAATTACCTTGGTTTTCTTCTTGGCTATTTTTTTCCAGACAGGGTTCTGCTATAGCCCAGGATGACCTTCTACTTGCCAGCCTCCAGTCTCCACCTCCCAAGTACTGGGATTATAGGCCTGTGCCACCACACCTGACCTATGCAGTTATCATTTCAGTTGATATCAAATCATATAAGGCTTCTGGTGGCCTTGATTACTGGAGGCTCTAGGTATTCAATTTGGCTCGAAAATGCTTCTTTTGAAAGTCAGAAGAGCAATTAAGGACATTGTGGTGGAGCATTAACCCACTTAATTAACAAGGGCATATGTTTTTCTAAGGATCTCACCAAGGCTTTGAGGAGGACTTGATGCATTGGTTTACAGCCAAAAGGACAGACTGTCTGCCTAGCCTGTAAAGTGTCACTCCCACCCCGCAGGGCCATTAGCTAGTTTTAATTGACATTTGGGTGTCCTTTCACACTAATTTCTCTGTGGACCTGTTTGACTCAAACTGCTCTTCATTTCAGCCAGTGTCTGCAGTGTCCTGGACCCTTGTTCTAAGAATAGTAATGAAATTAAATAAGGATGATGTCCTGAATTCAGCCCCTCTTTGAACTTCCAGAGGACTCAACACTGGGTCCTGATGACCGCTTTTGCCAAGCCAAGGGACTGTCACTGCTCTGTTTTTGTCCTGTTCGAGTAAGTGGACATGGTTCCATGCTGGAACCTTCCTGGGCCAGGGAGCTGCAAGCTTCATCAAGGCCTGTAAGACTAATGGACGTTTTGGCTTGGGGAATGTAGCTCAGTCGGTAAAGTATGTGAAGAGCTCTGGGTTTGATCCCCAGCACCACGTAAACTGGACATGGTAGTAATCCCACGCTTGAGAGGTGGAGGCAAGCGGATCAAGAGTTCAAGTTCATCTTTGGTGATACAGAGAATCTGTGGCCATCTTGAGCTACATGAGATGTCTGAAGAAAAACAAACAATAACCCTACAAATAATCGAGGTTTTAAACAAATGCTTCTAAACACCAGAAAGAGAAAAACTCAAACCTTTTCCCAAGGTAACACTGAGTCTATCAAAATATATCTCAATGCTGGTCACTCTGGAGCTATTTTTTTGGAGCTATTTTGATATGTTTAATAGTGAGATGTTTCATAAGCAGACATTAGGCTTAAAGGCCATTAAAGGATAGACCCCCCCCCACCTCCCATTTTTCCTGGTAACCTTAGAAAGGGAAGCATCTCACCTAGACTCAAACAAAACAAAACAAAACAAAGCAATGCAAACAGAACAGAACAGAACAGAACAGAAAACAACAGAGGGACACATCTTGATTAGCTCTCCATAGGGAAAGCCACATCCTCCAGACAGAGGGACCAAGTCCTCTGGTCCTGGAAACCTGTCAATCACTCATCTGGGTCAAGAAGCTGTTCTATCTATAGACATGCCAAAGAGGAGGGAGGAACAGTTATCCTCTGGATGAGACAATGTGCAAAGCTTCTGGAAGCCCCTCCCTCCTTGAAGTTGACCTCAGACTCTCACTCTGGAACCCGACACATAACTTCCTTTTTTCTCATTGTTTCTCTTTTTTGGATGCTAGCAGAAATCCTAAGCATGCTTGCCATGACACTCTGGGACCTTTGTGCCTTTTTCTCCATAAATATCCTTTATCTTGCACCTTATTGTCCATGCTCCTAATCTTTTGTTTCTCCTCTTCCTCCTCTTCTTCCTCCTCCCCCTCCTCACTAGAGTGGGGAGAGCACGTGGGAGAGGTTTTAGCAAAATCTATGCTGCTCAGCCAAACAAGCAGAAGAAGGAAAGATCATGAGAAGGAAAGGTTCATGTGGGAAAGGAATCCAGCCCCTCACCACAGCCCTGGAGGTTCAGAGGTCCTTCTAGGCTATGTGAGGAATAGAAGAGACAGAATTTCCTGTTCCAGTGAGTATTCCCTGCCCCAGGGGAGCACAGAGACAGCTGGTTGGTCTATGTTTGATCAATCAGTTTCAGGATTAGGTTTGAACCCTAGTTAGAGACACCTCCCATGTAAGGGAGGCAGGCATGGGATCTGTGGAACTTGCCTGAAAGAGTTAACTGTCACACTTCCATACTTCTTAAATATGTTTTCCACATAAAAACAGGCTCTGGCTTTCCTTCCCAGAAGCCAGTTCCCCTTAAGTCTTCTCGGTTTTCTCACCTTCCTCCATGGAAAGCACATAACAAATGCTCATGCATATTTCTCCTAAATTTCACCTTTCCCGTGCTCACACCCTCTGTAATCTTCCCTCAGAGCTTTCCGAGTCAACGCAGATCCACTCTAATCCCTCCCTAAAAACCTCCATTTCTTTTGGCGTCCCACATGCTCACGGCTTTAGTCCGTGTTTTCCCTAAAAGTTCAGTTTCTCTTTAATATGTTTCCTACATATATGTTATCTCAGGTCCTAATTCCCTTTAAATAAATTCCACAATTTGTGATTTTTTTCCCAAATAAACTCAATAATTCATAATTTGTCCTTCTTGGATCCATCTTTATTGTTATTATTCATTAAAAGTTGAGGAAGAACCCAAAACTTGGGGTTCATAAATCTTGGAGACCCCCCTAAGCCCCTGCATCAGTATATATAGCTGGAAAAAGATTTTTTTTTCCATTTTGTAGGTTGCCTCGTGACTTGGTTGATGGTTTTCTTAGCTTTACAGTAGCTTTTTAATTTTTTAAAAAATATTTTATTTATTCATTTTCAAGCAGAGGAGAGAGAGAGAGAGAGAGAGAGAGAGAGAGAGAGAGAGAGAGAGAGAGAGAGAGAGAGAGAGAGAGAGAGAGAGAGAGAGAGAGAGAGAGAGAGAGCGCACGAGCACCAGGGCCACCACCTTGTGGGTCTGGCGTATGTGGGTCCTGGGGAATTGAACCCCGGGGCCTTAGGCACTAGAGGCAAGTGCCTTAACCGCTGAGCCATCTCTCCAGCCCGCTTTTTAATTTTTTAAGATCTCATTTGTTGATCACCTTATTTCCTGGGCACTGGGGTCTTATTCATAAAGAATCAAATCCTTCCCTATGGCCACATCTTGACATATTTTTCCTTTACTCATTTCAGGTCTTACATTGAGGTCTGACTTTGTAGATGACAAGATGTTTCTCTCTTGTAGCGTTCAGTACTCTTTCTTTGTTCTGTGTATTTAGTGCTTTGACAAAATATTATGTGGGGAATTTCTATTTTTTTATTTTGGTCCTGTCCATTTAGTGTTCTGTATGCCTATTGCACCTGAATGGAGTATCTCTTTTGTTAGATCTGGGCAACCTTCTCCTGGAATTTTATTGAAACCATTTTCTATGCATGGATGGAAGTTCCTTCCCTCTTGTGTGCCCATTGTTTGAACGCTTGGTCTTTTCAAGGTGTCGCTTATATTCTGTTCATTGATCTTTAACTTCTCACTTGTGATTAATTCCTCTTCCTCATCTTCGAGGTCTGATATTCTGGCTTTCACTGGATCCATTCTACTGGTGAGGTTTTCCATGGAGCTTTGTGCTTAACTTGCAATATTTTTCACTTCCAGCTTTATTTCCATTTTCATTTTTTGGTCAGGATTTCTCTCTTCCTGAGTGCCATTTTCATATCTCAGTTTGACTTCTTCATTTCATCTAGACATTTGCTTGTGCTCTCCTGAATTCATTTAGGCATTCGTGTCTTTGAATTTATCCAGGACTTCATTCATGCATTTATCTGTGTCTCTTTTCAGTTCTTTGTACGTATTTACAATCCCCTTTTGAGCTCTGTCTGGAGTTTCCTAAGGTAGTTCTCATGGGGGGTCCTGTGCAATGGGACTGGTGCTTCTTGGGTGAGACTTATTGGTTTGGTTTTTCGTGTTACATTGAGACTTACTCATCTGGAAATGGAACCTTGGTCAGGCTTTTCTCATACACCAGTGTTAATTGGTTACTTGAACAGTATTTTTTGTTTCTTTGTGTCTGACTGTCTTTGCTCTGCCCGTGGTGCTTGGATCTTAGTCTTAAAAGTACTTGGGATGGCTTTGTGGATGAGACAGTGTCAATTCACTTACAGCTGTGCTTGAACTTGGATCCCAACCAAATGGAAGAGCTTTGGTGCCCCCTGCAGTGCTGGAAGGAGGATCACTTGAAGGGAATATGAATGCTGGAACTCAGCTGGAGCCCTCACCCTAGTGTGGGTAGACTGCATTCACTGGGTGAATGGCAGAGGATTCCTAAAGGGAATCCAGCTGCTGGAACTTGAGCGCTCCATTCCCAGTTAGGTGCTATAGAGACGATGGGCCCTGTGCACCAGGCAGGATGAAGGGGAGAGGATTTCTAAAGGGATCCAGCTGCTGGAACTTACAAGCCCAGGTCCCAGTCAAGACGCTATACCTGTGCTCCACGAGGGGCGAAGGGAGCTATTTTTGTGGTTTAATATTTCTATTTATTATGAGGAGAGAGAGAGAGAGAGAGAGAGAGAGAGAGAGAGAGAGAGAGAGAGAGAGAGGAGAATATAGGCGCACCAGGACCTCTTTCCACTGCAAACAAGCTCTAGATGTGGGTACCAGGAATTGAACCCAGGCCAGCAAGCATCACAAGATCACAAGCAAGGGCTTTAATCACCGAATCATCCTTTTCTCATTAGCATACAAAATACACTTGATGACTGTGTAGATTCCAAGGGCTCATGTGGGGTCCGGGCCCGCAGGACGAGAGCTGATCGCAGGAGGGTCTACAGAAGGGAAGAGAGGGTGAGAGGGAGAAGGGCGAGGGCACCACCTTTATAGTGTCAGATTCAGGTAGGCGGGGAAGACCGCATTGGTTAATAAATTTGGAGGGTGGATCCCTTCACACCTGTCAGCTGGGGTCATCGAGCTAGACTGTGGATAGCAGGGGCCACTGTAGATCAGTCTCGGTCAGACACGAGTCCCACTTCTGCCAGGAGAGTTGGCATGTGGATTGGCATCTCCTGGTTCTCTCTGGGCCTCCATCCCTAACTGAGACCGCCTGAAAGAAGCCAGCTTTCTCCTGTTCTCCTTCAGGCCCTTTCACGGAAGACTGAGGGAGCTCAGCTCTGAGACTGACAGTGAGTATTTGAAAAATGTGGGGAATTATAACCAAACCTAACGGCTTTATTGTTCCCTCAGTGGGATACCTTTGATGTTACAAAATTAGTTTTTTTTTTTTT
>PVHP010007860.1:0-55265 GCA_004024765.1 Zapus hudsonius
AGTGTGTTATATATATATATATATATATATATATATATATATATATATATATATATATATATGATGAATGTTGAAATAAAGTTTCGAGATCTGCCTGGACACTTCTCCCAGCTGCGTGTATGTGAGTCTCTGCCTGTGCGCATTCACCTTTCCCTGATGGAGCCCATCTCCTGCTGGCCAGAGAGACAGGCTCACTCGCAGGGGGTCAGGGGTCCGTGACTCTCTTTACTCAAGAGAGTAAGGTCATTTGACTAATGGAAAAATCTATCAAGAGGACATTACAAATATAAGCATATATGCACTGAATACCAATGCATCTAATTTCATGAAACACCTACCACCAGAAAACTCTTTTTAGAAAAGGACTAAACATGTTTTACTCAAGTATCAAGATACCAAATAAATAATCAGTAATCAGTAGCTTTCTTATATAATAATAATAAACACAGTGAGAATAAAATCTGGAAAAGAATTCCATTCACAATAGCTTAAAAACACCCAGGAATAATCCGAATGATGAAATTGAATGGCCACTATATCTTAAAACATTGAAAAAAAGAAGTACAAGATATCTAATACCTACAAAAGAAGTACTAGAAGACAGAAAGTTCTCCCAACCTCATGGGTTTACATAATTAATATCATGAAAATGCCTATATTACCAAAAGTGATCTACAGATGCAATACAATCTCCATTAAAATTCCAATAACATTTTTTTCACAGAAATAGCAAAGACAATCCTGAAATCCATATGGATGAACAACAAAACACTGAATAGCCAGAACAATCCTGAGGAAAATAGAAAAGAACAATGCTGGAGGTATCACAATACTTTATCTCAAGTTAAACTTTGTAGCCATAGTGACGTAAACAGCATTTTACTGTTACAAATAAGAACACAAAGATTGATGCAATAGAAAAGCATAATTCAACCCACATGGATAGAGCCACATGATTTTTGACCAAGATACCAAAAACATCTATAGGAGAAAAGAGCCTCCTTTACAGATGGAACTGGGAACACAGACTGTCCCGATGTAGAAGAATGAAACTAGATCCATGTCTCCAACCCTGTCTAAAAATTCCTGTCAAAATCGAAGACCTGAAAGTAAAATCTGAAATTCATACTGCAAGAAGAAATTATAGGGGAAACACTTTAAAATAAAAAGGAAAAAAAGCAAAGACTTTCTGAAAAGTACTGCTATTGACAAAGAGGATCACATGGAATTAACTTTCTGAAAAAAGTTTGTGTTCAACAAAGGAAACAATTGAGCCAAGAGAAAAACTACAGAATGAGAGAACATTTTTACTAGCTATACATCTGACAGTGGATTAATATGGATTATGGAAAGAACTCAAAAATATAAACACCAAAAACTATGCCCAACAATCCAATTAATAAATGGGCTAATTTAATCAACAGACTGTTCTCAAAGAATTAAGTACAAATGACTAATAAATATATGGAAAAAAGTGGAGCATCCTTAGCCATCAGGTAAATGCAAATTAAAACTTCTTTAAAATCCCATCTCACCCAGCTAGAATAGTTATCATTAAGAAAAAATATAACAATTTCTTGCTAGGATGTGGGTGTGGGGGGAGAAAATCTGATACACTATTGGTGGGAATAAATTAGTTAAGGCACTTCTGGAAATCAATATAGATGTTTGGATGCTCCTCAAAAAAAAAAACCCACAAATACAATTACCATATGACACAGGTAGACTACTTATAAGTCAACTCACTACAGTTATGCAGGCACATCCATGTTTATTACAGTATCACTTACAATAGCCCAGTTATAGAACTAACCTAGTTGTCCATCAACAAATAAGTGGTTAAAGAAAATGTGGTGTATACAGGTAATGGTGTTTTATTCAGCCATAAGGAATGGAATTCTATCTTTTGCAAGAAAATGAATACAAATGGAGATCATTATGTGCAAAACACACTAGACTCAGAAAGACAAAAGCTTCATTTTTCTCACATGTGAATCCTAGATTTTATATATAGACACAAAATCATTTACATTTATATGACATAAGAGTATAAGCAAGATTCTCTGGGTTACTGTCTTCAAAATACATGACACATTTGAAAGCAATTGTTTTTATGAAGCCTATCAGTATATACAATGAAATATACCAATCATAGGCCCTACTGGGGGAAAACTAATGTTGTTTGGCTAAATAGATATAATGAACCCATTAAATTTCCTTCTAAATGTTTATTTTTATGCCTATAGATTAGTGTTGCTCTCACTTTTCATTGGAGAAGCTTCTTTCTACAGATGGTGGTGACTACTGGGGAGACTCAAAAGTCATTAAAGTGCTGAGAAGTGACAGCTGAATTGAGACACCTATATCACCCCTCCAAGACTTAGGGACCATTGCAGAAGAGGTGGTACAAAGAATATAAGAGCAAAAGGATGGGGAGGAGTGCTTTTGAATGTTGCCTTACATCAAGTGGTCATTGCATTCTTAACCTCACAGAGATTGTAGTTACCTCCACAAGTTCTACCAAATATTGGGCCCATCAAAGTGTCATCATGCATGATAGAGAGGGACAGACATAAATGACATAAATAGAAGAGGAAATAGTTTGAAAAACAGAAGATCAGAAGAGAATGGGGACAAAAGAACATGGTGGGAGGGGATTATGAACAGGGTACACTGTGTATAGGAATGGAGGTTGTTAATAGAAAATTTGAAAGCATTATTTGGCAAAAAAATGTAATGGTAATGAGGTGGGCTTAATGTATGGCCCTCTAGACTCAGGTGCTTTATTAAGATTGGGCTGGCAACTTGAATGTGCAGTGTGCAGAGCCCTGCTCTGGAAGAGTGATATCACTGATGGCAAATCTTGAGTTCAGCCCTGAGGTGTGTGGAGATCATTTGGAGCTCTGGCTGTTTGTGCTTTTTCTTGTTTGCTGGCTGTTTGATGGTGTCTTGCTGCTATAATCTAATTAACCAGCTTTTTCCACCATTGAGGGTGCTTCCCCTGGAATTTTTGAGCCCAAAATAAACCCCTTCCTCCTATAAGGTGCTTTTGGCCAGGTGCTTGTCCAGGAACACCAAGCAACAGTCAGAGTGTATATTTTGCAAAGATTTTTTGAAAAGAGTATAGCATCGAGGGACTGTGAAACATTTTTAGTCAGGGAAGTAAAAGAAACAATTTTTTGACTTGAGAAAGATGATTCTGGCAATATGGAAGGTGGAAGGATTGAAAGAAGGGTAAAGGGCCATTATACTGAGAGCCTACACAATCATAAGTTTACAATGCTGTTTATGGGTTTAATCCATTATTACCCAAAGTTATTACAGGAGTGTCTTTTCCATGACCAATCTGACAATATTTAGAGTGGTAGATGTTTTTTGAGTTATAAAGGCATTTCTTTGAGATCAGAACTCTAAGTGTGGCTGCATATTGGCCACTCTCCTCAGGCATTTTCCTGGAATGGTTTTTAATGATTTTTCTGGGCCTACCATCTCATCACAATAGCTCTCAAGATGCCAAGCATCTATCTTTAAGTTCTAGAATATTTTTATGGCATCTGTCAGTAAAAGGGGCTTCTTCTAAGTGGTTTTTTTTTGTCCCTTGCTGGTATCTGTTTATAGTAAACATCCACTTGGTGTGAGCAGTGGTCTAGTATACTAGCTGCAGACGTGGGTATGCCTATTAGCACAAATGCCTCATTTCTTGGCAGTCCCTGCCTAGAGTGCCAAGTCATGACTATTGATTTCCTGGGCTCCCTTGAATTTGTGATGTCCTACTATAACCACATATAATAGCATTTCATTAATTTGGGAATTTTTAAATAGAAATTAAGAACTGAAACACGTCAAATGAACCACAGACACATTTATTAGTTAACAAAGGCACATCATTAACCATTTACAATATACTTACATCATCAACACAGATACAGTTCTCTCTTAAATGCCAAGTTTTTCAACAAATCATTTTTCAACTCTTCAGTTCATGAAGGCTATAGGCGAAGTCTCCATCGTGATCTCAATCTTGCCCACCTTCTTGTGATCTACACTGATCCTCAATGGGTGGATCAGCATCTTCTGTAGCCATATGGCCTCCACAAACATGCAGACTGTGTACATGCCTCAGTTTCTTTCTGTGTTCCCTCAAGTCCAGCCATTCATGAATAGGCAATCTGTTTTAGAAGGTGCTGTTTCTGCTATTTATCTACTGCTACCCTATTTTTTTTTTTTTACCAAACTCTATGATTATCCAAAAATGCAAAGCATTACACCACACAGAGGGAAACAATTCCCTCCCTCTCATCGGGAAACCCCACCATTTATTTATGTGTATCTGCTAAACTTTGCACTGCCTGAGCTCTTTTGCCACGCACAACACAAAAATG
Organism: Zapus hudsonius; assembly: GCA_004024765.1. NCBI lineage: Eukaryota > Metazoa > Chordata > Mammalia > Rodentia > Dipodidae > Zapus > Zapus hudsonius. The sequence continues at coordinate 4,383 of PVHP010007860.1, forward strand.
CTGGCTACTCTGACAAGAATGTTCTTCTTATACTGATTTCTGCAGCCACTTGAGAATTCTGGGCTTTTGTTTTGGGCATGTTTATATGATTGAGAATCAGTCTATATGTATCTCTCACAAAATTTGTCCAGGTGGCTGCCCCTTCTATCCTGGCTTTCATGCCCCAGATTCCCTGTCTTCCTGCCCATATGAGAAGTGTAAGCACTAAAATCCTTCCAAGGGTTCAGTTAAAGGTGGATTTCCACTACAAGAAAGAGCCAAGTTTTAAAAAATAAAACGAGAGCATATGAATGAAAACCTCATGTGTTTAATATTCCCAAGAAAAGCATTAGCTTACCCTGGAAATACCATCTCGTATGAAGTCACTCATTGTGACATGCTCTTTACAGATGTTCATCACATGACTGGACTTTGCTCCCTGGAATTTTCAGATTTTCCCTTTATCTAGTCAGTATTTTGTGTTCAATATTACACAAGAACTTTGCTGGCAATTACAAAACCCAAGACCATTCACATTTTGGCCTTCTTGGGGTGTAAAGTGACTTCCTCATTTAGTTGAATGCTGGGATTCAAGGCCTATCATTTGTTTCAGTCACACACACACTTCTTTTATCTATGCATGCTGCCAACACTAAACAACTGGAGGTTCATGCTTTTCTAACCAGAACCTCTCAGCCCCAAGGAAAGACAGTACATTAATATTAAGGGCTGCCTTTCTTTATCTCTAGATGAACTTTTCTCTTAGATCTTAACTAGGAGCAGCTCTCCAAAGTCTGAGTGGACATGTTCAACAGGACAGTTGTGAAGGGGAAGATCTCAGCTGTACCTGAGGACACAGGCCACTTAAATTTCAGCTATGGGACTTTTAGAAGATGAAAGGCTAGCGTGAGGGATGAATAAAGGAAGGCCCCAAAAGGACATGCTGGAAAGAAATTGAAAAGTTCTGAGGATAAATTTGGTTAACATCTGGCTTTGCCTGTGGCTCTATGTTCTTCTGACCAATAGAAACTTCAAGTCTCCATTTTGACCATGGGAATGCCTGCTTTGAATCATTAACTATCATTCAGAGGCTTCAAAGAGAAAGTCATAAACTGAATTTATGAGAGGCAGAAAACCTCTGTAAATGTTTATATACTGAACTGGATTTTGTGTTGGGATTGTCAGACTCACAGAAACACACACAACACATCAAAAAAAATGCCACAGTGGAAACCACATTAGAAATAGTGAAATCAAATAGCATGAAAGGCAAGGGAGAATAATATGGTACAGGTGGCATTACATAAGGACCCAATCTCATCCCTGATTCATGTCATTGTCACAGGCAGGTAAATAACACTTTACTTTGCCCTCACTTCTGATCCAGGCTCTCTTCAACTCATTGTTCAATAGTCCAACTATGGCAGGATGTTCAATTCGGAGACCTTTTTTAATGTTCGTAGAAATATGACAGAATAAAGCATTACCAAGTTCCATTTGTTTTCTTTTAAAAATTTATTTATGTATTTTCAAGGAGAGGAGAGAGAAAGAGGGAGAGAGAGGGAGGGAAGAAGGGAAGAAAAGGAGAGAGAGAGAGAGAGAGAGAGAGAGAGAGAGAGAGAGAGAGAGAGAGAGAGAATGGGCACACCAGGGCCTATAGCTACTGCAAACAAACTCCTGATGCTTGCACCTTCTTGTACATCTGGCTTTCCATGAGTACTGGGGAATCTGGGAATCAAACCCAGGTTGTTAGGCTTTGTTGGCAAGTGTCTTACCTACTGAGCCATCGCTACAGCTCCCCATTTGTTTTCTTAAAAAGCAGAAATGATTATCCTTGCATTCCTGTGCCATTTGCTAGAGATAACATGTTTTAATGAAAAAATTCTTGCATCTTGTCACAAAACAACTGATGCCTATCTTACAAGGGATGAAATTAAGAACACTGGTAAATGCTACACCAAAGGTGCAGGATGTTGTACATACCAACTTCTAATTATACATTTTAGAATATGCTTTTGGGTTTCCTAGGCACAAGAGAAACCAGTAAGCTTGATCATAAACTTTCTTATATCTTTTATTAAAACCTGCCTTCCTTGGGTTAGTAACTTAAATCTTATGGGAATAATGTTGGTAACACAATAGATGTATTATCTATCTGATTGAAAATACTTAAGGTGTCTGATATAAATTTTACTCTGTATATGAGTTATATATAAAATGGAGCCAAAACACTAACTTAAAATTTATAAGTTATTAAAATTAGGACTGATATACTGATATAATAGGACATGAATAGCTTTTCTGTGAACACTGTGTGAATATGGATTCATAAAAAACACATAACAAACGAATTTTTATACTTTATTAAAAGAACAAAAATAAAAAAAAACATACTAAAATGAGTTACATAATGCAGACTTCTAAACACAAACAGGCACTACAGCACTATAAGTTGGAAAAAAGTCATCTGCAGTTGAGGGAATGTCTTACTGCACTTAGGGGGTGAAATATTATTGTAATATTTTTATTCAGAAAATACTTTGATCATTATGTAATCCTGTAATTGTTTTACAGGCTAATGATTTTCTTTTCATAGCAATTGTTAAATAGCCATTTTCTCTCCAAGACAAACGCTTTGATTTTCTACATTCCAGATTGCTGTTACATGAATGCATGAAATTATATCTTTAAAACAAGTATAATTAGAGTTGCTCTAGATGACCGTGTTAAGTGAAATAAGCCAGAATCAGTAGTAATACAAATATCATATGCTTTCTGTAATATATGGGATGTAGATTTCAAAACTATGTGTGACATGAACATAAAAGAGGGACTACTTGGGAAGGGCAAGTTGGACCAATGAAAGGGGGAAGGATAGAACAATGGAGGGATATGAACAAAGCACATGATGTACATTCATGAAAATGTCACAATGAAATCCGTTCTTTTGTATAATTAGTATGTGCTAAAAGGCATAATTTGTAGTTGGACATGGTGGTACACATTTTTAATTCCAGCTACTTGGGAGGGTAAGGTAGGAGGATTTTAAGGCCATGAGATCTGGACTAGTTTGAGCAATAGAGTGAGACCCCCTTCTGAAAAATAAAAACAAAAAACCTAATTTAAATCATTGCAATTGGGGAGCATAGGAGCAAATGGCTCATTTTTTTAAATGATGAAAGCAACAACTTTAATAATGAAAGAAGCCTTGCTTTGAAAAAGGCATCCCCAGAGTCTAATGAAATGAGAACCATATCAGTCCCTCAACTGCTAGACAAAAAATGACGTACCAACAAAATAATTTGGTTTTCATCATGAACAAACAGCATCTGTACACAGAAATAATAAAGCTTTTGAACCATGCAGTGATATGACAGATACATGTTACAGTTGTATTTTGGGAGAAAAAAAGCCCACTTACTAGAGGGGTTTCTTTTAGCTATTACAGAGTTATTTCAAAAGTAACATGAAGTAGAAGATGACAAGTGAGGATTCCTAAAGGGTCTGCGAAGAGTGGAAACTTATTTCAGACTGACATATTTTTCACTTTAGGTATACTCTAACTGGATGGGTTCTACATAAACATAAATTTTCTCTGGTACAAGTAGAAGGGCTGGAAATTATGAATTGGTTAAACTTAATCCTAACAGAGGTCAACTTTTGGTTTCAGTTATGTATATTTGTTATAGCTAATTGTCTCATTTGTTTTACTGATTTAAACATAGACATTGCAATGAAGCTGCAAAGAGTAACCTAATGGCTGTAAGGCACGCATACCATGCCATAAATTCCTTGGGTATCTTTTGTGATGCCTCAAGAAGCATTCTTATTATTTTACTATTATTTTAGAGTTAGTTACTCCTAACTTCAAATCTTATCTCTGGGGATGCAACTCATGGGTAGAGCACTAGCCTAGCATGCAAAAAGTGCTGGGCTTCATCCCCAGTACAGTATACACACAAAAATTTTATCTCTATTGACCTTATGAAAATATTTTGTGGCTTAGATTCCTAAGGAAATGTCAACACAAGATATTGGTTAAACTGTGAAATTATGTGGGTCATTTCTAATTATAAAATGAATGAATGTTTACATTTTATATCAGTGGAAATGCTTCTTAGATTATAAGTCTGACTCTAAGTGATTATGAATGGAGGGAAAATAAAAGAAACTTCTAGCCAACTGGCCCTGAGCTAGTGGGTAAGTGTAAGGCTTAGACTGCTTTCTGGCTTTGGTTTTTTCCCCATCTTTCTCTCACTCTCTTTCTTTTTCTTTTGCAGTGCTGGTGCTGGACCTCATTCATCTAGGCAAGTGCTCTACCACTGAACAATAGTTGTAGCTTTATTTTCCTATCTCTGTGAGCTCTAATAAGTGGGTGGCCCCAGGATGAGCTCCTCCTTCAGAGCAAGAGCCACAAGCCTCAAAACATGAAAGGAATCAAAGTACCAATGGTGATCCATCCACTTCATCTTTCAGATTTCCACCTCTACTAGGCCTCGTTGTGTAGAGGCAACAAGAAAGATCTATACCTATCTGTGGGTGTCGGGTGAATCTACTCTTTGAACTATCTTGTTTTGTGAGATTTTGGCTGGTTCTCTTCTGCTTAGTTCAAACAGAACATGGAAGGCTGAGATGGCACAGTGAAGCACTTTGTAATCTGGCAGGTCAGAGAACAGCCTCCACTGAACTGGTAGAAAAGAAATAAAGCCATGTCTAAAGGATTGCCAGTAGCATGCCTTCTTACACTGGCCACACTTAACAGGCAAATGACATCTTTCCATGGTTGCTATGTGGCTTTGGTTAAGTCTTACAGCAACATATTCCCTTACCATCTTTCTCAAAGCCTCTGGAATCACTCTTACAAACTTTTCCATTATCATCACAGACTTCTCATATGTAAAAAAAAAGCCACAAAGATTGCTTTCATGGACTATGTACATAAGTGCAAAAAGGTGTGTCTCACACATTCGCACCCTAACTGAGACAATCAGGTAACTGCAGCATATGTCTCTTAAACACTGATAAGCGGGCATTCCAAGGTATCTTTATGTGTGATTTCACAAATAAGAGTTCACTTGAAAATGTTTACTTATGCTTAATCCTCACATAGATTTGTGTATGTAAATGCCCCAAATAGGATTTTTGCAGATATAGATACCACATGAATAGATCATTTTGAATAAAATTATGAAAAAAGGTTGGGTAACATTTCATATAGGTACAGGTTGTTTTGACCTTGAAATACTGTGGGATAGCCCTATCCACACAACACATTCTACCACCTAGAAAGCCTGACTCTAGAATTCACATGTAAACTTTTTGACCAAAACATCACAATAGGACACAAATTCAACTTTCACATGTAATTTAGGGCTCCAAAAAGTCATGTTATCTGAGTTTTGAGCTGTATATTTTGCAGGTTAGTACTGTCACTTTTCACACACACATGCACACGTTTAAAGGTAGCCATGTTGTAGATCTGTTGCCAAAGCAACAGCTAAATGTAATTGGGTGACAATTATTATTTGTGTATTAAGTTAAATTTGTTCTTAAACTGTGACTTGTAGAGTGTATCATGAGCTGAAATCTGTATCTTTTTCTGCTAAGTGTCAGTTTACAACCTATCTAGATGGTCTGAATATATGTAATAAAACCTTAAACATTCTCTAACTCTCCTTCAAAATTATATATAAAAAGTAATAAAATAAAAACCTTAAAAATTATAGTAAGAAAAAATGGAAATGGCACCAATTAATAAGTTGGTGGCCAGAATCTGTATTTAGAGTGATATTTGCAATTTGATTAGGCTATCAACTCAATTTGCAAAAAAGTTACATACTTTTAATTGTTATTTATTCTATTATCTTTGAGAGGCATGGTAAAATGATGCTACTAACTTAGTAAATCTATTAATCATAGTGAGGAAATCATGTTTCTCTAAAAATACTTATTTTGATTTCAATGTTCAATGGAATGTATAAGAGAGTAAAAGAAAATGAATGATAACTACAGTTTCTTACCATTCTGTGCACCAGTGCACCACAGCCTATCCTACAGACAAAAAGATCGCCAAAAACTTGGGCTGCATCCTCATCAACACTCTCCAAGGGGTGGGGGGCAGTGAATAACATTCCGAGTGGCCCAAGAGCTTTCTTGCTCATTTCATAAAATGGAATGTAAATGCTGTTCTGTCTTGAGACATCACTATGCTCATGGGTCATGCCCTTTAAAGCCAACTGCAGTTGAAAAGATTAATTTCATTTGTTCCTGCTGATAGCAGAAAGGGAGAATTGGCTTTTCCCAAACTGGAGAGGAAGCGAGCTGAAGGTTCCCATTAGTGGACACAGTCTAGTGGTGTAGGACAACACTCATGGCAAGATCAAAGTGCTTTAGAATGTTCCAGAATGGATGAAGATGGATGGGATAGGCACGAGATGGCTTTCATGATTAGCTACAAATTAAAGATTAATCTAGAAAAGTGAAATCGAATGCAATAGCTGGTTGCAGAATCATGCTCCATTTACAAATGTAAATGCTGTATTTAAATAGCAATTTTATGAATCCATTTATTTTAATTTAATTTTAATCCCTACTTAAAATATACTTTTTATGGTCACATAGTGATATTTGTGAAAATTGGAATTATTGAAACTCTTAAAAGATAACTTTAGACTGCTTTTTCTGTATATACAAATTGCATTATCCAAATTTTAGCAGTCTTGCAGTTTTGAGAAAGACTGAGAAATGGATAAAATAGTAATTTCGGATAAATAAGAAATAGAGGCTATTGTAAAATACAAATACTATAAAATGCTCACTACAAATCACATGTGATTATAATTTTTTTATTTACAAGTGATTTAGTAAATTTTTGTTTAGAGTCACTGATTAATTTTGTGACTTGTCTCTTAAAATGGAAATTTATAGTCGAATGACTTATCAATCTATTTGTCTTTTCTTCAATAAGATAATCTGAATAAGTCATTGCACAACTAGTTTAAAGAGTGCCATCTCAAACTTGCATTTTCCTCAAAACTCTGTGGAATCTGATAAAAACTTTAGGGCTTTGACCTTTCTTTCCTTAATTTCATTTATATAGCAACTTTTAGAATGCCAATAATATAGATAAATGTGGCACTAAACAATACAACTAACCCTGAATGTCCCTCACTGAATCTCTGCCTAAAAAGTCATTTTTAATATTTTCCAGTGCTTAGAGCAACATGGGAGCAGCTGTGCCCTAGGATTATGCCTGTGTATATCTTTGCCAAAAATTAAAAAAGTTAATGAGATAGTATGCTGCACCAAAATGGCAAGTTACAAAATAAGGCTCATTTTTGGACAGGACACTGGCATATCCATTAAGCACGACATCTAGACTAGCTCAGGCACATTCCACCTGGATGTCTGTGATCAGATCTGCCCTTCTGGAGAGGCATTGGCACTGAATAGCAAATCTCAGAGGCATACACAAGACATTTTAAAAAGGCATATTATACTTTCTTCTGTAGCAATGCCAAGATTTTAGGGGTCAGAAATTAAGTGGTTCAAAAAGCCCATAGATCAAAAGACAACTCTGGATTTCTGACTCCAGACAACATGTAGCAGAGGATAGTGGCACAAAATGAACAAGACAGGTTAGAAGTCACTGTTGACCAAGATTTGTACTGATAATCAAAGCTCAAGAGGATTCCAGCCACCAGAGGTAATTTTGCTCTCTGATACTTTGAGTTCATCTGGTGTGCTTTGATATAGTCTCAAACGTTCTGAATCAAGATGTAAAAAGGAGGAACAATTGGTTTCCACAATGGCATGGTAGCCTTAGGCCAGTAACATGCCTTGTGCAGGTTTTGTCAACTGTGAAAAAGTCTTTGTCAACTCCACTGTTCTGCAATTCAATCCAATCAACTGGCTTAAGGTATTCGAAAGAATTTCTTTGCTTATAAATTTTATGAAGGAGAAAAAATATATATATTTCTGAATACATACATATATATATATATATATATATATATATATATATTTGGTGATATTATACTTTCCAGCTGGTGAATATATATATATATATATATATTTAGTAGAGAATATTAAATCAGTTTAAGTTGGTACAAAACGTCATATGTTTCCTCCACTGTATAATAATAGTAATGCTAATAGCTGAGTAGAGTGAAGAGGTATGTTACATGCCAAAGGAATCAATTAATTTTACAAGTAAAAGAGTATTATTTCCTAAGTATTAGTAATGATAATTCAGGCCACTTCTATTGGAATTAGCTATCCTACATATAAACCAAAAACCTATACAAGCAAAAAGGAAGTTTGGCTATGAGACAAAATACTTTGCATGTTAAAGTTGGGGCAGGGAAACACTTGCTATGTATCATGGATGCTTGCTCCTTCACAGAAATCTTTAGTCAAATTGGAAACACAGTTAAATTGAAGTGAAAGATAACTGTGGAAATATTACCTAGTACTTTGCATAAATCAAGAAAATCATTTTAAAGGTCTCCCTGCCCCTTACCCCCTGCTATTTCTCCAAACCTGTACTCAGGCTCCATCTGTGATCAATAGAAAAGATTGCCCATTTGTGGAGGAAAGGCCTTATTTAGAAACAATTCTCTTTCACCATAACTGACTTGCTAGACTGCATCTTACTTGTTATTCAAACAGACTAAAGAGCATAAGCCATTTGCATCTGGAAAATGGCACTTGTGCAAAAGGTTAAACTATAATGGTTTTACACACTTTCTGCCAGTATATAAAAGCTATCTCTATGCCTCTATCTCTTTGCTTGCTTTATAACCTGGAATTAGCATACCTATAAGCTACCAACTACCAGTTTCTCATCTGAAGATGCAAATGGCTCAATTTTAGACAATCAACCTAGGAGATAGGATTCCTGCGACACACACAAAAAATGTAATGGCTAATTTACATAATTTTTATAAGTTCTAAGAAATTCATCAGAAGGTGAATACTTGTTTTTCAAGTTATTTAAGAGAGTGAATAGAGGTTAATATTTTAAGAAGTTCTCTACCTTGTGTAGGTAATTACTTATCTCTTGCAAAATTTAGTAACATAATTGACTATACAAGATCGGATCTACAAGTAAAATAATAAACATGCATGTTTCTGAACAGGTTTTGTGCACATTCAAAAGTGAGGCTTTGTATATCCACAAGAAATGTCAGATACATTTTAAAGAGTGCATGTTAACATGAACCTGTCACGTTCTTCAAGCACATAAACTTCTTTTCCCCACTAATTGAAATGAAGCACCATACATACACAGGAAAACATTATAGCATGTCAAAACTAAAGAGAACACCATCTCATACAATACAACAATGAGGAAAATGATATTGGTTATGTTATATTCTAAAGCAACCCAATGGAGTATCCTGTAAACAAAATAGTAAAGTAACACTTCAAAACAGACTTGTAGCCACTAAAAATGCACAGTAAGCCTACATTGTGGAAATTCAGTTAGCATGGTGGTTATTGGAAAATTACAAAATGTTTTGGTAATCATATACGATGGAGCTGATAAATCACAAAGTTGCATGATTATGTTCTACGTGATTCACAATTCATATAAGATGAATATTTGCTATAAAGTTATTTTTATTTGCTTTAACATATTCATTGATTTTGAATGCTTTATTTTTATTTAAAATTGCTGTGTGATATGTTTGCTTTGACTAATATATTGACTGCACCAGGCTTATTGTTGTGTTGGTAGAAGAAGCCATATGAGAATATATATAGAAAGGCCATATGGAGGTTCTCGTGGAGAGATTCTGATACTCCATAACTCTGCTGCTCAGAATTTCAACTGAAATGGAAAACCAAAACAAAACAAGAGAATAAGTAAGAAATATGGAAGATTTATTGAACTAGGGGTTGGAGACTAGTTCTTATTCTGTGTCTGTGAGTGAGCTAAGTGAAGACAATCCCCATTCTGAATTTGAGATGCTATGTCTGTGAAATGGGGCTATGACAGCATATGTGGTGAACTGGTCTATGCCATAGACATGCACTCCAGTGTTGAAAGCATTATATATACATTTAAAAATTTTTTCATTGATCACCCAACTTTCAGTTCATCTCTTAATCAAATATTGAGAAAACATGTTTGATACCGACATTTCACAAAAAAACCCAGTATTACACAAAATACAGTTTTCACCTGTATGTCTTGTGGTAAATCCTGGATAAAATATGCCATTTTAAAAAAGGACAGCTTTCACTTTTGAAGAAAATTTCAGTACTTTTTATATATAGACGTGATTTTGATCTGTTAAATACATTTACATTTTCTAACAGTATCAAGCAAAAAAATATAAATCACTCTTTCCAAACATACTTTGTGTGAAAGTTAGTTATACTTGATCGACAGTAAATTACATGCACTACTTTCACACCTTGATGTCCATCAGCCTGTGAGAATTCAGTAAGTGTTGGAAAAACCTACATTCCAATGTCTTGGACTTTTCCCCCCAACTTGCCACTAAACCAAATGACACCCCTGAAAACTATTGCAACTTATAATTTCTTCGAATATTCCATGTACCCAACAATGTCTTTTAAAAACATTCCTTGTGATCCATGAGGCCTATTTATCTACTTCACAGTTAACTATTGGCTTCATGTAAAAGCATTAGGGCCTATGAAGCCTCAGCTGGGGGACAAATCCAACAGCAAGCATATATGCTACCTCCTTCACAACAAGACACCTGAAGGTGGGAGACCTTCAAATTTTTCACAATGGATCAATGCAATTCAGATGCCCAGGCTTAAGGCACACATTCCCAGCAAATGCCTGATCAAATGAAGAGTGTACTACTATCCACTCTGGGCCAGGCAAAAAAGAGGTTAATGGGTGAAGGTGGGGAGGAAATCCAAAAAGAATTTAAAAATTAAAAAATATATTTCGAATGAAAATAATGATTAAATTATGCCATTTAAACTTCAAGACAGCTGGAGCAATTATGCTTGACTTGCATGGGAAGAACACAATGAGCAGACTGAAAAAGCACTGTCATCAAATTGTCACGCCAACTGTGCTGGTCAAATCTTGACACAATTCTTCTGTTGCTCTTCAATAAAAATGAAGCTCTAAGAATGTTAAAAAAAGTAAAATTCAAAAGTGATCTTGTGGGGCTGAAGAGATGGCTTAGCGGTTGGGGCGTTTGCCTGCAATGCAGGACACAAATTTGATTCCCCAGTGCCCATATAAAGCCAGATGCACAAGAGGGCACACGCACCTGTAATTCATTTGCAGCGGCTGGAAGCCTGGCGCTCCTATTCTCCCTGTTTCTCTGTCTGCCTCTCTCTCTCTCTCTCTCAAATAAATAAATTAAATATTTAAAAAAGTGATCTGTGCTTGTGGCTAAAAAGAAATCATGTCCCTTTAAAAATAGGAAAACATTGGTGCATTTGTAACCTCATTGGGAAAATAAGGACCAGCTGTCATTTTGACATAAGAAAGCCATCTATTTGTTCTCATATTTCAATTTGGAAATTTAGAATGTGTAAATCAAACTTTAAGTTATAAGCAATGTCTCTTACTGTAATTATTCATCAAAATCTTAGCCAACAAGATTGTTTAAATACAAGATATAACTTACAAATATTTTATGTGCTAATACTGGAAGGAATTTACTATTCAACTGCTAATTTCTACGTCTGTGAACTAAACATGCTCCTATTCAGCTCATCTATTGGTAATTGGGATATCTATAGTAGTAAAAAGATTTTAAACTGAAGTAGTTTCTTGAGAGAATTTTGTTTCTTTTGTCCACTACTTGGGTGCTTGGCACATCAATAAACAATGATCAATTTCACAGAAAAATGCAGGCATGTTAACTATTTCCAGCAAGAGCCAATATCCCAAAGCACAGATTTAAATATGGCTTGTTCTCCAATGAAGGAATATTCTGTCTGTTTCATGGTTACCATGCCTGGAATTCAACAGCAGTGGAGCTTGCAATCTAATCTGTAGGCATGCTCAGAACTTTAATAAGCCAGAGTGGCATAATTTTGCCTTACGATTTTAGGGCTTTCTAAAAACGGATTAATTTGCCTGTGACTCTGTCTGAAAATACCAAAAGCCAACACAAATAAAAAGGATATAGGCACACCTAATGTCTGCATGAGAAAGGATTTCTGATGTAATCATTGAGTAATGATATCTATGCCTTGGAAAGAAGTGTGGCATCTTGCTTCCTTTCCAGAAGAAGTGAAAGTATCAGTGATGAGTGCACTATGTCAAAGTTCAAACACAGTTACAAAAAATGGCAATAAAATAAAATAAATTCTCCTCTTGTCCAATGAGGAAGCATTTCAGAAATATTTAGTATAGCATATGCAGTTGAGTATTGGTGTGGTAGCAATAACCATATGTAGAATAATAAAAGTAACATCTGATCACCAACTAAAATGAATGACATGCTGCTGTTGGCTCTGGGATGGATAGTAAATTACATGCAGTACCCTGGAATACAAAGAAAAAGAAAACTTTCATATGTGATGACTGGTTAAGAGACATGTAAGCATCTTAAGCAATGAATCACCAATCCAAAAAGCGTATACCATGCCTTAGCAACATCTTGGAATTCTCTAGGTCTGAACAGGTGAAAGAAATGAGCAAACCTGATTGCCTGTAGTTGTTGGAACGAAGGGAACGCTGGTGGCAGGTGTTGTTGCTGCAGACACAGCGGTAGGTGTAGCACTGTGCATCATGGGCACTTTCAGTAGGAAATCATGGAAGCAACACACGGGAGGATGGAGCATTTACACAATCATGACAGAAACGATGGAATGGGGCATAGTAGGTATCCCAGCAACAAGCCATGTGACATCATCATGATGGATACACCAGGATGCAACATGCAATCAGAGTCAGTGCAAAGCAACACAGCATGGAAGGGAGAAAATTTCAAAAGAGAAAAGGGGAAAGCCAATTATAGTTACCATTAAGGAAAACAGAACCATTCTCAACATTTCTTTAACTTTTGAGCTGAATAACACTGTAGTTGATTTAAAGGACTAAATCTTCAGAAGGGGTTATAACAAACATATATGACAAGTACTTGGATGTTACTATCTGAAGACACTTCAGTTGACATCACTGGGTTGCACTGAGATTAGTGAATTATGAATTGGAGTTTGGGGTCACTGACGAGTGTTGTCACTAGATTTGCAGGTGCAAACACTACTTTTATGTGTACTTACCTGACCTATGTGCTGAAAGTGGTAGTTCTGTTGGTGGGTATATGGTGGAGACAGATATGAGGGAAACAGTGGACTCTGTGTGCAGGTTTTGAAGTATACTGTTTGCAAGTTGCTTGGAAAATTTGACTATTTCCAAATACATAGAGTGCTTCATAGTAAATCCTGTCTCCATAGCAAATATTCCAGCTACAATGGCTAGCAGCTGCAAAATCTGTTCCAGGATGTTTTTCTTTGCCTTTCAGTTGTGTTTCATTTGGAAGCTTTTGGATGCTTTTCTAATTTCCAGATCATTTTGGAAATTCTATCAGGGGATTACTATGTGAATGGCAATGTGTGAATAGGAAGCATACATATATAATAACTTATCATGGCTACAGCAGTTGAATTCAGATATTTTTTTTAAAAGTTCATTGAGAAAGTGAATGGCTGGGAGGAAAATCAACACATGGAATGCCAGAGAACCTGACACTGTCCCATCAAATGGTGATTAAGAGAAACTCTATCATTCCCCTTTCCACCCATCTCTGGTCACTTAGTTTCCATGGCTTCTCTTGCACACTAACTCCAAAAACACTCATGTCCCGCTCCCCTTTGGAAGAGCAGCACGTGTGCAGGAAGCAGCAGCACTAAAGCATGCAATGGCATTCCTCAGCAGAGCTCAGAAAGGGCAAGGAAGCGTCCCCAGGAACAGGTCACAAGATGTAAACACAGACACTTTTTCAAACTTGTACAAGTCTGTTCACCTAATGTCTCTGTTAGAATCAACCAAAAAGTTAATTCCTCCAGGGGACAGCCAGTTCCTCAACAGGTCTCATCTTTGTAGGCAGTGTTCACATCTTGTTCTACCTGGTCATGGTTTTGATTTTTCCTTTGATCTTAAAAAAAAAAAAACGATAGAGCTTTTTGGGATCTGTAACTAATCCATCAATGGGATGGAGGTCAAGTTATTGCCAACTCCTAAAACGAATGAGACAAATTTGATTGACATGAAATTATGATGTGGAAAGGGGTAGGATCCTTCTCCCCGCATGAAATAACTATGAAGTTTTTCATCATACCCATTAGGACAAAGGAAGTGTGAACACACAGTAGCTTTCTCATTCTCTGTAGTACTAGTGATGTACAAAATGGTTTAGTGATGGCTACCACATTGTGTTGGTGGTTAATAAAGGATTTGTGTATCACTGTTAAAAATCACATCATCACCTCAGATCACGTTTGAAGTGGATTTTGTGGTCCCTAGTTTCTGTGCAGATGGAGCTCTGCCCTAGGATACAATAGTGTTTACCTCAGAAAGCTGCAGAATGCTCTAGGTTTTCTAAGTCTTTCTCCACATCGGAGTGTTGGATGGTTTAGAGCATATGAATAATTTTTTGGAAGACAGATGGCTTCATTGTGATTTATAAGTTACACATTTGAAATATTTTTACTCAAACTAATAGTTGTAAAAGATTAAAATTGCTGATTTTCACTACGTAAAGAAACATTTAAAAATTTTTCAGCTATTATTTTTAGGGTAGAAATAGAGAAATGGCAGGTTAGAATTTGGGCACACTGACAACCAGTTAGAACTTGAGAAAGTAGCACTATTTTGTTTCCACAAGGTCATGGAACATAAAGCACCATTTGAAACCTTGAATACTCAGAAAATGTCCATTCACCTTATTTAGTCATGAACCTCTCACAGTCAAAGTAGAAAAATAACACATTCAGACTAGAAAAAGTTGAGAATTTTTGTACAAAACCTACCAAAAGTTGAAGCGGGTGCCATGCACAGTATTGGCCCTGTACACCATGCAGAAAAGCGTGGAAAGTAAAGAAAAGAGATTTCATTATTAAGGATTTACAGATAGAAGTGAATTTTAACAAGAAAGACAATTTTTGCAATATCAATTAATCAGCACATGCAAACCAGTAATCTCCCATGCTTATAATTACAGATTAGCTTTAAGATCCCAGACTCAGGTACTTAAAGTAATTCTTAGATTCTCACTTGGGCCAGGAAGACCAGGATGAATACTAAGATATACAGGATCCCTTGCCACAAGGACTAACACAGACAGCCCACAAAGGAGGATATACAACTGATCAGGGATGGGGAGGGGGGGAATTGGGAAGTCGAGATAACAACGCATGGTTTGCCCACTAAATAATGTAACTCATTATGGACAATAAATATTAAATTAAAAAAATGACCTCCAAAAAAAATGACCTCCAGTTTTTTTCTGAAGGAATTACCTCACTTAAACTGCTTATAAATTCTTGGCAATGACTTTATTAATAATTTCATCATGAATATTGGAATTTTTATTTACTAAACATCTTTTTTAAAATATGTTATAGGATCTGGTATCTGCTGTCCAATTTTCCATTTAGAGAATTAATCAATTAACAATGTTTCTTTCACCTCACTGAAATTGAGGAGCTGACTATGATCATATGGCAATAGGCTTTCCATTAAAGGAGGCCCTTAGCTAAATAGGTTTTTAATTTTGCTATCAATTAAGGGAATGGGTTTTTTTTGGAACAGTTTTCCTTCTAAATTTATGTTTTTGGTTTTGTTTTGAGATGAGGTCTCACTACATAGCCCAGACTGGCCTTTAATTCAAAAACACCTCCATGCCCCAGCCTCTTAAGATTTGAGATTACAGACATGTGCCACCATGCTTAGCTCAAAAAGAAATATAACTTATAAGTAGAGTAACTATTGAGATGGACTGAAAAAAAATAGAATGAAAAATGTAATTTTTTTGTTACATTCAGCCACCCTGGCTAGACTTTCTGGACCATTAAATTTATTCTATAGCTGTAAGAAAAACAGGAAGTAGTCAAAGTAAAGTAGTATACTGTCTAGGGAAATTGCTATGATGCTTGAAGTAAGAAAAGATAGAAATTAAAGTTACTGCAACCCACCCTTGTTTTCTCTTTTAATTTGTGGGCATTACATAGTTTTTCTTAGTTTTGATGGGTGAGGTCTAAATCATTAAATATGAATAGTTACTTTTTACAAGAGATGGAAAACATATGACAAACAGTTCTCTATTCTTCCTCAGAAACTATGATATAAATATGGAACACTTGTGTAACTTAAGCAAGAAGAATTATTGTAGTCAGTAACTAATGACTTATTTTAATGGCTCCCTTCAAAATTAATTAGCTAATTAATTTATTGTTTCACATATTTATAAATTAATAGTGCTTTCTAAATTAATTTTAATGAAAATGCTACCTACACATAGTAAAGGCTTTATCTTGTTTTCATTTACTTTTTTGCAGTGTTGAACTCAGTGCCTTGCTAGACAAGCTCTCTATCACTTGGCAACATCCCTAATTCCTTATTTTGCATATAATGATAGTTTTGAAACTGGATGTTCAGAATGCTGGCAATTTTTTGCTATCCTCCCAATGCTTAGTATTTCAATTTGTTCTGAAGACATTATATGCTCATTCTTATAGTGTTGAAAGAAAATTGTTTCCACTAACATAGCATTTATTTGAACAAAATTCTGGTTTAAAGTTTTCTTCTTAATTTGGGGCAAAAACAATTATGCTATTAAACATAGTTGAATATAGTGAATGTGACATAAAATATGCTATAAAGAATTAAAGGTAATAAACCAATATATTTTTATAGTAATGGTCTCATGAGTTAGAGGCTAAAGCTATCTGTTACCACACTACATTACAAACCTAAGGGTTTTTAAAAATAATTACTACAAAAACATAAAATAATTACTACATTTGGTATATATATATATATATATATATATATATATATATATATATATATATATTATAGGGCTTTCTAATGTTGAAGCTGGAATTATTTTTTACTGCTGATGGCTATCTGTGGAAGCAATACCTCAGCTTCAAAGAATTAGCTGTAATCTAACCAAGTGAATCAAACATAAGAAGCAAACAATAGAAATGCTAAGAGTAAAATTGTTAATATTTTTCCTAGTTTGACTTCTACTATTTTCAGAATCATATAGGTTGCTCTAAATACATCACATGAAATGTAATTGCTTTATTTGATTTGTAATCAAAATATATGTGGACAATCCTTCAATGGTAGCCCTTTAGAAGCTGCTTTGCAATGGAGACATTCACACACTAAATCCATAGATTGCAATGCTGTGCTCTCACCTGTGGGGATATATGTTGGCTGCAGGAGCTGCATGTTAGCTAGAGCTTGTTGGCAGTGGAAAACACTGGGATTAAAGACTGGAGTGGCACCATTGGTCTTTTCAAGGGCAGATCTCTTTGGTACCAGTTGAAGTGCACCAGGCTGCAGGGCCTGTGAGAGAGGGATGGGTTAATCAATAATGTCAGAAAATGTAATAATGTACTCAAGCCAAGGAAGGGCCAGTCTTTGAATCTTCCACAAGAAGCAACACCTTCAAAAACAGTGAATATTTAGCAAGACTAATTGCAAAGGTGAGCCATGAATGATGTTACTTCAAAACAGAATTAAAGGGAAAAGGGTCTCTTAACTTCCCTAATTTAGACCACATTTGTACAGGATGTAAGATAAAACAAACTCTAACAGTCAATTATCGTTCAGAATTAACATCTCATAGATATCTAGTAAACTCTACAAAGGACTAGAAATGGCAGGCATAACATGGAAGATTTCTGCCAGTTAAAATTCCAGTATGGATCTAAGAGGTAAATGGTACAGGAGGGAAAAATAGACTTTGGTATTCTCATACTGGAGCCCATAAAATAATATCTAATTTAGACAAAGATCTCAAGTTCAACTCCCACAACTGGATATTTCCCACCTCATCTATAAGGAAATAAATAAATGAATCATTCCAGCCCTTCCACTGTTATCACCCTGGTACCATAACTTAAAAAAATAGGCAGTTTTCGTTTATAGAAGCTTGCAATGCATTTTAGTATGTATTATCTGCCCTGTTGAAATCTGTAATATTAACTACTAAAACATATCAGCATTTCAACCTTTCTTTCATGCCCACAGTTCTTTTAAAATCCTACTGTGATTATAGTACTCAAAGCTGCTCCTAGATCAGATAGAGTCTTTGGAGAAGTTAACATTACTTCTTATATTTTCCCCCAGCAAATTAAAAGTTATTTTAAGATGTCCCCCAAAACAACAATGAGGCATGATTAAAATTCTTTTTTTTAATTTTTAAAATTTATTTACTTATAAGAGAGACGGGGAGAGGCAGATAGAGAATGGGTGCACCAGGGCCTCTAGCCACTGCAAATGAACTCCAGACGCAGGTACCATGTTGTGCATCTGGCTTTAAGTGGGAACTGGAGAATCAAAACAGGCTCATTAGGCTTTGCAGGCAAGCACCTTAACTCCTGTGCCATCTCTCTAGCCCTGCTCAGAATTGTTAGATACAAGAATATTTGCTCTGAGTGGCTAGCCTTCCCTGTGACAAAAAGAGAGTTGATGTAAAACATATAATTAACCCACTTTTTTGGTTCACTTAAAAATAATTTATTTATTTGAGAGCAGAGTAAGAAGGAGAGAAAGAGACACAGAGGATGGGCATGCCAGTGCCTTTTGTCACTGCAAACCAACTCCAGATGCATGTGCCACTTTGTGCATCTGGCTTTACGTGGGTACTAGGGAATCAAGCCCAGAGGTTTTCAAGAAAGTGCTTTAACCACTGAGCAATCTCTCTCCAGTCCCTCTTAGTTTACTTTTATCTCCTGAAAAAGTTTGATGAAAATAAACCAAGTAGCACTAGCGATAAAAAATTCCAACTTTCTTTGAGTGTATTAGACAGCAAAGGTCATGACTGCAACCCTAAAATGTAGGATGTTATTATTTGGAATGCCATTTGTTACCACTGAAGTGAAATGAGTCGGATAGTAAGAACTAATCAGTCTATTTAAAGGTTTCCCTTTGGTATGAGTGGAGAGTGTTTTTTTTTTTTTTTCCTCTGGAAACTTAGGGGTTTCATGACGAAAGTTGGGTTGCACAGAGAACTCAAAATTGGGCAAAGGTCCAGATTGGCACTGAGGTGGTATATCCTGGTAAGGTAACACAGCTTGTTCAGTACTCAGATTTCTCTTCACAGTTTCACTCCCAGTTCTGATTAGATAGTGATTGTACTGGTATTAAATATTTCTCTTCTCAACACTGGCCAGGGCTTCAACAGCCTCATTAAAAACTCACCACATGGCCAAGAGGTACTAAACTATTGTAGTGATGTGTGAGGTGTCTCACTTTGTAGCTCAGGCTTGCCTTAAACTCATGGAAATATGCCTCCCAAGTGCTGGAATCACAAGCAAGAGCTACCATACCCAGCTGCTAGCAAAGTCAACCGGAACCAAATACACAAACAGGATGAAAATCATCCTTTTACAAGTATTTCTTTCACATGCCAATGTGGAAAGGATAAACTTCTTCATGAAGTTCTCCTTTATTTAATGTCAAACTATTCACAAGTATCAATTGAGGGCATGCTATTTAATATATAGTTCTCTAAATGGAAATTTGAAGTCAATATGTAACATGCATATTTTAAATACATATGAAAGCACCATATCTGAGTGTGGGTATAGATGCATAATGACATAATCAAGCCAATCTTTGTTCTTTGTCCATTCTCTCTCTCTCTCTCTCTCTCTCTCTCTCTCTCTCTCTCTCTCTCTCTCTCTCTGTGTGTGTGTGTGTGTGTGTGTGTTCATTTTTTGGGAAAACTGTATCTTGCTCATTATTGATCCCTACCTTTTTGGAATTCTATACAACAAACCAAAGTACTCAAAAATTTAAGGCAACCCAAGTATGTGCTCATGAAAACTCAGCTATTTGAGAGGCTAAGGCAACAGGATAGCATGTGACCACCCAGCTTTCTTAAAAGAATCAGGCTTTAGTTCAGCATTGAATATTCTAGATACAATGTTTTCATATCTGAAAAGTCACTCATTCAGAAGCATTTAAGACAAAAAAAAGCATTTGACAAGGTCTTTTAAGCATTCACTAACAGATTAAATTGGCCAAATCAAGGGAGAAGGTAAATTTGTTCTACTTTGGTCCTCAGATCCTTCATGAAATAATAGGGTCAGATCTGAAAGAAAACATTCAGTGATATGGCTGATGGTGCTGTGTCCTTGAACTCATAACCTATGAGGCAAAGCAAGGGAAATTTGGGACATTAGGCTTGCAAGGGGAGAATAAGAGACCATCCTCATGGGATAGAGGCTGATTGTTCTCATTGTTGTAAATTGTATCTCACCAAGGAGGATAACCTCCTCTAGAGGGATATTTGAAAAGAAATAGCTCACTCTGGGTACGCTGACACAGGAAGTGCACAAATGCCAGGACAGCCTGAACTACATACGGAATTTTGAGGCCTGTCTAGGCTGCATTGTGAGACTCTGTCACAGCACGAAATAGAGAGGGTGGGGGAGCGGAGGAGAGAGGAGGTCTCTACTGTGCAAGGTCTCTGTCATGGAAGTCTGAATAACCCATGTGTTTGGGATTTTGTTCATACTGATTTCATGGTCTTTGGGATACATAGGTGCTTTTTTTGCCATAGCTAAGTAACACAAAGTTTCCTGTGGGACACAAGTGAATTCCTTGGTAGAAAAAAAAAAACCACATTGAACTAATTCATAGTTGTGACACACTTCTAATTCTGATTACTCAACTTATTACAGTGCAGTATTATACAGTTATTTTTGTACTTGCTACCTTTTAATATTATTGAGCAGAATTGACTTTTCCCAAAAATTGACTTGCTAAGGCAACTCAAAGGCCAGCCCTCCCAGTCATGTGGAAATCTCCCTGCAGCTGTACCTGGCTTCCTGCCTTCATCTGAATCTTAGCCTGTGCCCAGGCACCAGCCAGGAAAAGTAACTTTGACCTTTGAGAAATTAGGAGCTGCTTAATGCCCCATCTTTCAAGTGCTGTGCTTTTGAAAAGCATTAAGAACGAGAGTAACAAAGTGCCCAGGAAAGTGGCTCACAGAAGACAGTTAACTTTCTGTCTTTCTCGGATGTTAAGGGGAGTTAAGACTATAAAAAGCACTCACAATAATTCACTGCTTCAATCATATAATTTACCCTTTCTCTGAAAATGGAACTTAGAGTAGAGTGGGGTAAAATCATTAGTAAAGCTTTTAAACAATTATCTTTAGAAAATCTTAGTAAATAAAGTAAATGAAATTGGTTCTGTCTCTTTTAGCTTGTGATCATGATTGCTCATATTAAGATCTGCTCATGACTATCCAAACTTATGCTCTTAGACAAACTGGGCATTGCATAAATGATTCAGCCCAAAATACAGCCCAGAGCCCAACCTGCTCTTACCATGGCTGTGGCAGCCGAATGGTTCACCTGGTGATGAGTTGCCTTGAGTTTGGCCTGCAAGTGTGCAGGAGGATGAAAGTACTTGCATTTCTCCCGAGAGCATCGGCCTTTAATGAAATCCATGCAGACTGTTACAGTGTTGTCACTCACTTCAATCATAGACACATCTTTAGGGTGAGCATAGCGGCAATCACTCTCCCCACGGGTACAATTTCCACGCTGAAATTCACGGCAAACCTTCAAAAGAAACACAAACACACACACATATACATATCACAATCACAAGGTGACTGGCCTTGATTTGTTACTTGAGGATGTGAGTTTTTTCTTGTTACTTATTTAGGAAATATATAAAAAATGAAGAGTAATACAAGGCCCTACTGATTGTAAGATATGAACATGGCAATATATGTTCCAAAGAAAAATTCTATTCTCCCTAAAGCAAAGGGTTTCTGTCTGCCTTTACATTAATATAAGTACTCTAAAGTATTATTATAAACAAATTTTAATTCTGAAATTAATATACAGCCTCAAGTGTAATTCTTTTTAAGGCCTGAGGAGAGTCTATCATATAGCCATATACTAGTGGTTTTACACAGCCAACGTGTCTATCATGATTGAGCTACATGTATGATCAAATTCCATTATAATACATGACCAGACATTTAACTGCTGCCAGTAGAGATGACTTTTTAAGAAAGTTACTGGTTCTTTATTTCAATGTACAAAGAATAACAATTAAGGGAATACTAAAGGTTTTCAACAGATCAACATGCTGTTTGAAATTTCTTTCAGATTCTTTAGGTATAATGGAATACTTATTATGTAGTGTACCATTTTCAATATGGACAAAAAGTTTAGACGTGATGAAAGTCATTTACAATCTGTATTCACATAACTTTCCATTCTACAATCATAGAACATTAGGTTCAGTTTGTTTTCAGTTTACCGTCCTGGCAAGTAGAGATTCATTAATGAATCCAGGAATCCCACCTGTAAAGATGGATCTTGGATACAGGGAACATTCCCTCTGAGATCTCCTCTGACTGTGTTGGGGTACAAATAACACACTACTAATTTACTGTATACATGAACTGATGCACTTCATAATGAGGTCTAACTGCAGTTGTAAAATGTTTAACATTTTTCTTAGGTTATATTATTTTTGTAAAAAAATAGTATACTTATTTACCACATCCAACAAATGAGGCTCTGAAAATCTTACTTGATGCATAAGGTTAATATCTATCTTATAGGTATTATATATTTCTTCACAAATACCTCCAGTTTATCAGTACGAATAGGTTTGGGGCCAGTAATTCCTGGCAATGCAAAGGGTGGATTTCCAGAAACCAGAACTTGTGCATTTGGTATAAGCTCAGCAGGAACCAGGCCCATCCCAGGATGATGTATGTATGGATTGAAAGCCATGGCAGGATTAGCTGCAAGTGACGGATTCATAGGAAAATTTGTCTGTATGGTTAAAAGAGAAAAAAGTGTTAGAGGTACATAAATTTTTCCTATTATTTATACAAAGCATTCTTATACAAACATCACACTTTCTAGGCATCATACTATTTACCAATATTTATTCTATTTTTGTTTCCTACTATGTTCCATATATAGTAACAACTTTACTGGTAAGCTGATTATTTCCTTAGTATTTCCTATTTTACCTAAAAACTATCACAAGTGACAGTACATATATGCACAGTTCCCCTTGTCTCTTCACCCAAGCATGGCCTTTGTATGTGGACGTTGAGTATTCCTGAAAGCTCCCTTCCTCCCACCTCCTCCCTCTTCTTCACTATCTGTAATGCTCTTGCCTACCATATACCCATCTGTACTACCAAATACTGGCCTTGATTCTTTCCTTGGTCTACTGACATTATGGAAGGTATTAGAAAGAATTGAAGAAGAAAAGGGTAGATTCAAAAAAGTGAATGCTATGACAACTTCTTATCATCTACCTAAATAAGAATGGCATTGTTATTATCTTTTCCTATTTTTTGGAACTAAATGTCCTATTTCACAAATGATTCTGACTTGCCCAGCCTTGCCTTTATCTAGAGGCTAGAAGATACTCAAGAGTTCAAAAGGAGGCCCCAGAAATGTAACAAGGATCCCTATTAAGCTAAAAGAGAAAAGATAACAGGATTATATGGTCCATAATCTAGAGCCTAACGTTAAAAAAAGCCTTAGAAATACAGATGGCTAGTGCTGGTTTGTCTATCTTTACAAGTCCTGGATTCAAATAGATTTCTGTGTGGACTGCCTTTATTATCTGTAATTTCATAATTTATTACGATACTGTACTATTTCCCAGTTTGTTCCACATTGAGCATCTTTCCTTCTCTTCTTGACATGGTTAATTTTTTTTTTTTACAGTTCTCTTGTCTCTCCTATAATATGGAGTACTTGGTGAGTATAAAAATACATTTTAACAGTTTAATGAATGAGTAATACATCTTGTTAGATGTATATTTTAATAGTGACTTAATATGGTACTAATTAGTGGAATATCACTGTGTATTAGTAAATTAACCTATTCTTTCTTGCATTCTTTTTCTTTCTTTCACTGGCAAAGTCATGAATGCGCTCACTGCATTATCAAGCTGTGCCCATACTTAACTCCTCTAAATACACAGAGAATAGGCATTTATGGACTCTGGAAGGGTTAGTATATCCTCCCTGCCTCACCTTTCACATTTACTTGAGATTTTCACCAGCATGGAACCCCTAAAGAAGCTTCTGTTACAAGGCAAAATTGAATGAGATGGAAGGGTTCCCCTTTAGCACTCAATCTTAGGTGAATTTATCCAATGACCTGATTGGTGTGCTAGAAAAGGCAGGAAGAACCCAGCCTTAAGGAACTGGAAAGACTCACTGGAGTGAGTGGAGAAGGCACTTGAGAGGAATGGGCAACATTAGGTGTCAAGAAAGATGATGGAGCTGTTTGGGAGGACCTTTTAGGTCTGAGGACAGATGGCCTAGGGCTGCCCAAGGTCAGTTAGGTCTACTGATGGAAAAACGCTTAGGAACCTTTCTAAGTTCTCATCATCTTCAGGAATTAGTTGACGTGACAAAGGAGCCCTTACTAACTCAATGATTTATGCCCATGTCAAAATCAGCAAGAATTTCTGAAGGGGAAACTCCACTTTGTTTTGTTTTGTTTTCTTTCACACTTTGGTGGAACATTCTTACAGAATTCACCATCTGGTTCTTGTAGATACTTTGTGCTTGTGCCTTTTACACAAGTATAAAAGAAAAATTATTACATTACTTTAACACTAGAGCTGAAACAAACACTGAGATGCGGGTGCATTTTTTTAAATTAAAAATCATGAATCATTAACAAATTAATTAATTTTATTAATGCTCAATTGATATTTAAGCCTAACATACATAGAAACAATACTGAAGTTTTATGGTAGCCCTAATTTCTTTGATATGTTCCCTCTTTCTTTTTCAGGGTGACTTGCCTGTGAAGTTTTTCTGGTTCACTTCTGCTTTCTTTTAAAAACATTTAAGTCTACGTATGTCAGCTGTATGTTCCCAGTGTATGGGGAAAAAGCTGTAAATACTCAGCCATTTTCATACATATAAAATGTAAAGGGCATGCTGAAATGTTTATATATTTTTAAAAGATTTTCCTGCAAATTATACTGGATTGTCTTTAGATTTTAACATTAGCATTGTAGCTCATAGGACCATTTCCCCCTTGAGTGTGGACTGACTTCTCTAGCACTCCATTGAAAAGAAAGGACTTCCATTCACAACCCTGAGGCAGAGGCAGGGACTCCTGAGCTGCTCATTTCTTATAAAATAAACATTACTGTTTCCCCACCACCACCTCTGCCCCAGGGTAACTACTCCATTTCATGAATTTATACATTCAAAGGATTAGCTTTGTCTAACACCGGGGCTAAGTCAAGCAGCCTGAAAGCATACATATTCAGCTTTAATAAGCAACTTAATCCAGCTCCTATCTGTGTTACAGTCCCTCCTGTCAGTGGAGCTAACATGTTGGTCACTCCTTATTTGAAAGAAAAGGGTTATCTTTTGGTGATGGGATGGAACCCAGTGCCTTGGCATGCCAAACACACATTCTACCACTGAACCACACACATCTGCATCCCTAAGAAAAAGGCTCTTAGTCTATTGATTCCTATTTCTCTGTATAGCCTAGGGTAGTTGAGACATTTAAATCGTCACACACATTTAAACCTAAATTCAAATTATCTGAGAAAGCTTTTCCTCCCAAAACTAGAGATTTTCATCATTTTTGATTGTTGCAAAGTACCAAGAATGGTGAAGACAACACACTTTAATGAATAAATATTGCCTGACAATTATTTTGTCCTCAGTCTCTAACAGTATTTCCTCCTAAGGTAGGAATTTCGAAGGGTTCTAGGGGATGTGCAAAGAGCCTATAAACTAACAGGCATACAGGAAATGCCTCCTAAAAATTAGTGAAATATCTTCAGAATGTTGGCTCCTGATTTTTTTTTTTGAGTCTGGGATTTCTCCAAGAGTCAGATAAAAGTTTCAGATCCTGTCCACAGAAAAACCTCATGTATGTTTAAAATGCTGCCAGGAAATTCAAGAAGCCCATGACACTCAGCCCTGGTGCAGAGTTCCAAACCACATACTGGTTAAGAAACTAAATGCTCTAGAATAAACACAAAAACCAGGGTTCCTGGGCCAAATCTGGCCAGTGCTTGTTTTTGCATGGCCTGAACCTGGTCTTTCCAGTTTTAAATGTTTGACAAAATGGCAAAACATTGCTATTTAGTAACACAGGGAAACTATACTTATACTTTAATTTTAATGTCTATCCACAGATTTCTCTGTGCTCATTAGTAGACCTGTATTACAAAAACATTATAGATGTTTGTTTTCTCTGGAACATAAGCATTCATTAACAGTTGCTTATAGACACTACTTGATGATTAACAGTGGGGAGATAGTGGCTGGAATCCTAATGAGGTGAAATTTTAGGAGACATCACAAGCACCTCTGAATATGAAAGTAATTCAGTGTGAGACACTACTTCTTTCTCTATCTCTCTGTTGATTTCATATCTCAAGTCCTGTGAATATGGTGAAATAAACAAAGAAATGCAGGTAGATCCAGAATGGCAACCAGCCCCCAGATGCTAGCATATTCAGTGCTGGAAGGTGCTACATAAGCGACCAAGGGAAATTGGTCAATAACATTTGGAGAAAGCAGAGACCACTGATATACAATGCAGACTGTTGCCATGATAAGGCTGAACACCCTGCCTCCTGGGAGAGATCTACAAGCCAAGAAGTGATCACTTAACCTGGGAAGAGTAGTCAACAGCTTTCAATTTGGCCAAGAAATCCACTCAATGTCAAGGAGCCTTTTTAACTGGAATTGGGACTCAGGTCAAAATCCTAAGGTAACCAAAAACTTGCGCTCCCAAGGAGAAACTCCCATTATTAGAGAACTACAGAGAGGCTAATCCCAATAGAATCTTAACAAATTAGACATGTGTGTCACATTTAACACATATTGACCTCACTCTCTGATGGAGATCCTATTTGTTTGTATTTTTCAGAAGGCAGTGAGAGAATAACTTAAATATGTCCTGGCCTGAAGGCCAAAGAATAATTGGGGTCTTCCTTTTCTGAGCTCTTGTCTAGAAATGGATAACTAAGCATTTTCTCTTACAGAAGGGTAAACAAATTTTAATAGCATTTAATACCTTTACCATTGATACCGAGGCATTTATTATTGTGTAAAAGGAAGCAAGCCCCTTTCACCATCATCAGGTTTATTTCTTTCCTTAGATAATTCCAAAGCACATTGGAATGCACAATTTCAGTTTCTATCAGACTTTGTTAACAGTTCACTAACTGTTTATACAAGGCAATCTTGTAGTAGCACCAGCACTTCCTAAGCCGCATACCATTTACCAATATTTCTTTTGATTTTTTTTGTCTCCTACTATTTTCCATATACAGTAACAACTTTGCTAGTAAACTGATTAAAAAATAACATGGTTTTAATGGTAATGAATTAGACAAATTAAATCTTATTCCTCCCAGTATGATTTCCTTTATGAAAAGTCCATCATCAGTGACAACGCATACATGTGCAGTCTCCCTTGTCTCTTCACCTAGGCATGGTCTTTGTATGTGGACATTGAGTATTCCTGAAAGCTCCCTTCCTCCCACCTCCTCCCTTTCTTCACCATCTGTAATGCTCTGCCCTAAGATTGCCTGTCTTAACATGTACCCCATCTGTACTACCAAACACTGGCCTTGCTTCTTTCCTTGGCCCACCAACATATCCATCCTTCCAGTGATGTTCTATAGGGACAGAAATGGCCAAAAGGCCCATATAATCAACAGACTCGTTCTTTGGCTCTCCAATAATTAGCTGCCTTTATAATCAAATGTAAATTGATAGTAATGTTTATATACTGATCTTACTTGCTGATGTCACTGTGGCCCTAGACAGAACTAAGGAAAAATTGTTTGATGGTCAAAAGTGAATCATGATCCTTATCCACACCTGGCTTCTCTGACCTTACAAATCACAGATGTGTCAGGAAAGAAGAAACATTAACTGCAGGCATGGAAGCAACTGAACAGTATATTATTCTATGAGGTTTAAAGAAATGCACAAGGGCTGAAGAGATAGCTCAGTGATTAAAGCACTCATTTTCAAAGCCTAACATACAAGGTTTGATTTCCCAGTACTTGTGTAAAGCCAGATATACAAGGTGGTGCATGCATCTGGAGTTCATTTGCAGTGGTTAGAGGCCCTGGCATCTCCATTCTCTCTGTCTGTCTCTTTTGAATCTTTCTTTGCTAGCAAATAAATAAATAAATAAATAAATTTATTTTTAAAAGCACAAAAGAAAGTACAAGCCATGGTGGGAGCAGAACATATGACAGAAGACTAGAGATTTTAATTAACTTTAAAAAAGCACAGACCAATATAGAAAGAGAGCAAATCACTACCTCTATAGGCAGGAAGCTTGAGACCTCCTAAGCAAGGCAAATTTGACCATTTTGAGGCTTGAAGAGGAACAGATCCAAAAATCATTTGTTAGCGATCACCATGTTTTAAAAACAGCAATTCAATATTCTAGTAGAAGAATGAAATTTAGTTTGAAGTTCCAGATAGCAGATTTTAGTGATTTCACAGGTGTGTGTTCATTCCCAGCATACCAATTTGTAAATTTTGGACATTTACAACTTTTTGTATGTCAATCACACCTCAATGAAGTACTTTTTAAATCAAGAGTTACTCTGTCTTAACTGAGTGCAAAACATTCTGCAGGTTTAGAGGTGGAGGAAGTGGGAAGACTCAGATCAAGTAACTCACAGGCATTTAAAACATATAAATACAAATACAAAATAAGTAGGTACTAAGAGTTATAATTATCAGGTTTTGGCCAATAACTGTCACCACCAATACAGTAGAAATCAAGACAAAAATACTTTCATTGCTATGAGAAAGATTTCTAGTATGGAAAAAATCTTAAAGCTATAAAAATATGATGGTTCTGTTTCAAATCAGAAATTAAGGGTGACAACAAGTATGCATTCAGTATCTCACTGCTATTGGATGGTAAAGTCTTTGACTCATTCGTGTTCATATATATATATATTTTGGTTTTTCCAGGTAGGGTCTCACTCTAGCCCAGGTTGACCTGGAATTCACTATGTAATCCCAGGGTGGCCTCAAATTTATGGTGATCCTCCTACCTCTGCCTCCCAAGTGCTGGGATTAAAGGCGTGTGCCACCACACCCAGCTCATGTTCATATTTTTAATTTACTCCTTATCCTTTTAATTCCTGGTAAAAAGTTTATGACACAATAAACATTTACTGAATTAAACAAAAAGATTTCTAAACCACTAGCTTTTTTTCACTGATTAAAAAATTCAAAAATCACAGTGAAACGAAAGTAGTTTCAAAACTAGTGGCAGAGAGATTGAATTGAGGATTACTTTAGACAAATGGGTACCACAAGGGTTTTTCTTTCTGATAAAGATGTGATATGTTAAATCAAACAATACAAAAACCATGGGGTATTTTATACATACATGCATATATATATATATATCTTAATATATATAATATAATAATATATATATATATATATGTTTTCTCACATATATGTACTTGTGATGGTTAAATTTTGATGTCAACTTGACCTTTCAAGTAATCTTGGGTGGGTCTCTGAGGATGTTTACAGGAAGGCAGCCTCTCAGTAGGGGGCAGGATGTAAAGAAGTCCAAAGAAGCTAGAAGTAAACATCCTTTCCTGTGTGGGCAGTGCAGGAAGGAAATTCCAGAGATTCAGGGAGCCATTAAGTCTGGGATAGGGTTGCAAGACCCCACCCTAAGGCTATATAAAGCAGAAGAAATTCTCTCCTTAGCCACTCCTGCCTATTTGCTAGTGTGTGTGGGTGTTGATGGTGGGGTTTTGCTCTTTGCTTGGACCTGTGAAAGAGGACCAGCCTCTTTCACTTTTATGGGACTTCCCCTGGATCTGTAGCCTGAATAAATCATTTCCTCCCATAAACTGTGCCTGTTTTGGAGATTCATCCCAGCAGCGTGTGGCTGACTGCGACAGTGCTCATTTTCAATTTTGAATGGCTAAATCATATTAGAAGGTACCCAATGTAGAAATCTGAAAAAAAAATTTATTAATACTATAGATCAAAATATGTAGGGTTCAATATGCTGCCTGTTTACATAAAATATACATAAATAAATCTGTGTCATGGCATCATATTATGCTATGCATTATGTATGCATAATCTATGCACATATTATGTGATGATCCACTCAGAGTAAGTAGTATATTTATCATCTCAAACAATCATCACCTTTTTTTGTGACAACATTTGAAATTCACTGTTCTGGCTATTTTAAAATGTACATTACATTACTGTCAATATAGTCACCCTCCTGTGAATTGGGACATCTAATCCTATTCCTTTCTTCTAATTGTAAATTTGTATCCACTGACTCATCTCTCTTCATAACTTCTCTTTCCTACCCCCCCAGTCTCTGGTAATCTCATAGAATTTACAGAATTGAAAGTGAACAGCTTTCTCTGGCTTTTTTTTAATGAATAAGATCATATGGTAAAATATGCAAATTCTTATTGCAAACTGTGGTTCCAGGGGTCTAATTGCTAATGTGTGTGGTATCCACTGAATGGGTAAGTGAAAAAGACTCTATAAATTAATACTGAGCAATTCCTTAAAAGGTATTAAGGCAAATTAGGAAGACAAATTATCGGGCATCAATGGCTTTCACATAAGGTCTCCTGGTAGCTCTCTCAGTAAACTTCTGAAGTATATAACCAATGCAAGAGAATAATTTTTGATAAGAAAAACTATTCTTTATAGATGAGATTGTCAAGCACTGGTTCTATTGTTTTGTCTATTATCCATTAGGTAAAAATATTTTCACAGCACCCTCCAAAATCCTAGCTTTTATTTCACATGTGATGACTAGCAAGTAATGTTGAGGTAGCTGCTGGTAGCTTAGGCTATAACCATGAACAGTGATGCTAACAGGCCCACATGGTCTCCTATAAATGGAGCTAACCAGCCCCAGAGGAGGAAGGACATAGAACCAGCCAAGTAGAGATTATGTTTAATGTATCCCATGAGAATATTGAAGAGAAATGGAGGATGTTGAGATTTGTTACAATCAAAGAAAACTGGGCACTGCAAAGGATGCCATGTACAAACACCCTCTGTTTGGCTGCAAATGTGTAGCGTTTTCATTGAACTTTGAAACAAACAGATCTCATACTGCTATTTAACAGATTTGCAGCAGAGCAGCAAATCCACTGTATATGTTTCATTGTAAAAGAAAAAGAGCCTAAGGTATTAGACATACAAAGTAACAAGAAAGGACCTAAATGAGTAACATGAACCAGTGATTGCAAGCAGGAGTGAATTTGAGATCTGTGGAGCCTGCAGCTTAAGTCACTCAGTGGAGAGGAAGTTCTCTGGACAAAAATCAGACAATTTATTTTTGCAATTAAAAATATTTATTTATTTGTCTGAGAGGGGAGATAAAAAGGTAGGGGAAGAGAAAGAAAGAGAGAGAGAAAGAGAGAGAGAGAGAGAGAGAGAGAGAGAGAGAGAGAGAGAGAGAGAGAGAGAGAGAGAGAGAGAGAGAGAGAAAGTATAAATGAGTGTCCCAGAGCCTCCTGCCCCTGCAAAGGATCACGAGACACATGCACTACTTTGCCTCTCTGGCTTTACATGGGGACTGGGGAAATCAAGCCTGAGCTATCACGCTTTGTTAGGCCAGGACCTTTAACTGCAGAGCCATCTCTCTAGCTCACCTTTTAGGTTTTTTTTCAAGGTAGGGTCTTGCTTTAGCCCAGGTTGACCTGGAATTCACTAGGTAGTCCCAGGTTGGCCTCATACTCATGGGAGTCCTCCTACCTCTGCCTCTCAAGTGCCAGAAGTAAAAGTGTGTGCCACACCATGCCTGGCATCCAGCCCACCTTTTGCAAACTTGCTAGAGCCCCTCTCAGTATATTTGAATGAGGCCACATAAAGAGCCTTCATCCTTTATTAGTGTCTGTGTTAAGTCTACCTCTGAAACCAATGGTTGATAAACAAATAATGTAATCTTCAGGTTTTGCATCTGAAAGTAAAATAATTATCTATTACAAATGTAGTACAATACAGATGAACTTAGAGGCTCACAGCACAATAGCCTTTAAGGAATTCCTGTAATGTGATTTGGTGAACTTCAGGCACTGTGGCATTTCACATAACATTAATCATAATTTTTTAAGATGATATTAACCTTATAGTTACACAATTCCTGTCTTCAACTGACTTAAAACATTTTGCAAATATCACTCTATAATACATTTAATGTCAATTAAAATATATTGTAATTTCTATTTTTTCTTTTAAAATTATCAATTTTAGTGTAAATAATGTGTTTTAAATCTTAAATATTTTAACTTTACTTATTTCCAAAAATTAAAAAGTAAATAACTATTTGCCAATTAAAATATCAAAATCTAGAAATATCAGTATACAGTTAATTTGTATATCTCCTTTCCCCCATCTACATGTACTTTCATTGACTTGTTTTTTTCTAATTGATGTGTTTTCTCTGGTTCTGGTATTACATCATCTCCTTCATTTATTACTATATTGATGTCATATAAACATATAATCCTGTTTTTGAGAACTATATTTTACAAATAGAATTGCAAAAATTATAGTAAAATATTGGTAGGAGTTTAGACAGACATTAGATGAGTCAATCTGTAATTTAAAAAAAGCCAAGGAATGGTTGGTAGCATTTGTGGCTTAGATTTCATTACTTGGTTACACTGAAAGCCACAAAAAGCATAAATCAGAACCAGAGGGTTTGGCACATCCTATTGACACATCAGATGTGCTTAAGTAACACCCTCTTTGTAAATCCTCAGGTGAACATACGCTGCTGGATCAAGTTCACCTGTATGTCAGAACCTGCTTTCATGTGAATAACCACATTCAAAGAGGAACTACAGGACATTCTCCCAGGTTATGTGCACATCTATACATATAAAATGTCTGAAGAAAAATACATTTATAGCCTTATAACATCATATCTACTTTATATGTCATATACACATCAGATCTAATACTGACAGTCCTTCTTCCCATCATTGAAATTCCTAGTTGTGAAACTGATTTTAAATTTTTAGCTTTGCTTGAGAGTGTTCTGGTGGGTTTGGTTCTCCTACCATTCTTCTACAGTGTTGTGTTTACCTCCTGACTATGCCAAGGGAAGTCCTTGAAAGTGTGTATGCACACACGAGCACACACACACACACACACACACACACACACACACACACGACTATATTGTGTGCGTGTGTATTTCATTCCTGTGAACAGCAGAAAAAAATCTCTTTAAAATGCATTGAAAAATGATGCTAGGGAGCCATACCTTTTTGTTTGAGTTGTTAACTTCCTTAGTATAGCCAACAAAAGGTATCCGAGGCAGAATTTTATATTAGAAAATATGAATACAGACCTGTTAAACACAGTGAGCCAACTTGCCTGCTACAGCAAGCACTCCACCCAAATTGACTAGGTGTGGTTTTTCTTCTTTGTTCAGTTACAAGGGAATCTGTTCTCTATCTCTCATCCCACTTAGGTTGACATTCTCTTTATCTACGGTCCTATAATAAGCAGGCTATATTCAATTTTGCAAAGGCAGATGTGCTCTTTTGGTATCCTAGAAACCAATCGAAGTATGCTTTGTGGAAAGACCTGAAGTTCAAGCCAGTGATACAAATGGGTATTATTGTGCAATCATAGAAATACGATGAGTGGAAAATTTTAAACAAAAGTTTGTTCTACAGACAAGTTTCAAGTTATTAGCTAGCGATGTGATTAAGAGATATAAAGGGCTGTTTGGGGGAGAGTAGGTACCAAGGAGATTAAGTAAAATTATATGTTACCTCCATAATAATCTCAAGATCAGGTTCTATAATAAAGATATTCCTTCCATATGAGATGGTAAATTCCATGTAAAATTGCTCACACTAGGTTAATTAGAACACATCTACAAAACAACTCCCTAGGCCATGGAGGAGGAGCATGTCATCCATGTCAGGGCTATAGTGTTATGCACAGGAGAGCTGCAGAAATTAATCTTTTTTTCATTTTAATCACCTCTAAACTGTTATTTTTTTTAGTAATCTAACAGGTAGAAGAGCATTTTCTAATTGTTCCCAGGTTTTTCTATGCAATACCTTTTATCTTGTAATATGTCATAAAATAAACGGTACTCCTGTGAGTGAGATCAGTCATCTTCTGCAGCCCCAAATCTAAAATTACCCTCATTGATGAAAAAAGATAAATGGGTCTTTATATCAAACACATAGTAAATCCAATTAAGAAGCTCAAACCAAGAGGCTACAAAAGTCAATACATTTCTTACTTGAGTTTTAAAAAGCCATTCCCTATTCTTCTAGTATGATCCAGTATAAGCCATAATGTATGGAGGACTGAGACGTGGAATGAAGAGAATAACCAGTTGAATAGAAGGAACATAGTTAGCTTCGTTTTACCCCTGTGTTACCCTATCCTAGCTATATAATCATTGAAGGAGAGCAATGGAATGGACTCTGAAGCTGTTTCTTGACCTTTGAAAAAAATCTATGCTCTGATGGGCTCAGCCGTCACTCCATTCCTTGCTCAGTTCTATGACAGCCGGAGAGTAGAAATGTCTAGATGGAAGCTTCTTTGTCACAGTCCAACTTTGACTAGCATCTCCCTATAATTTTCTAACCCTAGCTAGCCTAGAAAATTTTGAGGTTCCACATAGAAGTGAGATTATGCAGCATTTGCCTTTCTCAGTATGACCTATTTTGCTTGCCATAATGTTCTTAGGTTAATCCATAATGTCTCATTTTACAGTGACACAAATATGTATGTACTATGTTTCACATCATCCCATTTTCACTTCTTGTGAAAATGTGCACTTTTGCCAATTACACCTCAGTAAAGTAGGAAAATAGTAAAAGCTCCTTTGGTTAATTCCCCATGTACTCACATTTTCTGGGTTCACAGAGCTTTTTCATTTCTTTGTGAACATTATTCCCAGTATCTAAGTCTTTCTCTTCCCTATGTTCATAGAAGTAGGGAGGAACTGTAATCCTTCAGCTGGTGAAAGCCCAGAAAAGTGTTTCATCAAAGAGTTTGTGTAAAGTATTACAGAAAGTCAAATTAGCTCTAAAGTGCCTACTAGTGACCTGGGGATTGATTCAGACATGCAATTAATCAGTATTAAGTTTGAAGGCAAATATTTTGGGCAAACTAACAGTGTAAGATACCAAGTCTCTTAATCTTACCTAAGCTGTCTAGACATTCTGTCAGTGAGTATCAGAGAATAAAACGTCAGTGACTCAATTGCCCTCCTGCAGGTTGAAGCACTTATGTACACAAATCTGCTAGTTAAAGAAAGCTATATCAACACATTGTTGCTTCAGTTCTTAGAATCAGCTTTGTAATAAGATAGGTTGTACGAAGATCATATTTTTATTGCAACTAAAATGTACAACTCTCAGCTTTCAGTGTGTTTAGGACACAGTCACTGATGAATGGGTAACAAAGGTAACACAGCCCTTTTAAAATTGATCTCATTAATGGTTTAAAGGAAGTATGCTAGCTGGAATTTGAATGGGATACCACTGAAGTAAATTTGAGACCTCAATAACTGTAGCAGAGTGGGGATAGTTTTTAATTCTTGTGGAGAAGAGCCAGAGTCAAATATTTAATTTTCCGTTTTAAAGAAGTCAGGAGGAGATTAATTTTCAATAGTACAATATTAATAGGTGCAGGTTAACTGCCTTTTAACTATCTGACCACTGATTCACAAAACACTAGGTATTTGTCAGGAATGGCACCTGTAGTCTTATTAATGTTTGCAAAGGGGGACTCTAAGTAGGTTAAGGTATGAATAGCATCAGACGGTGATCAGCATTCCTCAAGAATGTCAAGTCCATGGGAAACAGGGAAATGCGAAATGGTCACAGATAATAGGAAAAAGGGAAAACAAAATTTATCTAAATGTACCATGATATCCTGGTTTGGACACTGAAATAAAAAGTGTGCATTAATGAAAAACCTCTTAAGTATGAATAAAGCCAAGTTTACATAAGACAAGTTTACATAAACCTCTGAAGTATGAATTAACTAAGTTTACATAATAATAACTTCTTGGTTCTGACACAACTACTATGGATTAAGAGTAATCACATGGTAGAACATACTTGTAATCCCAATATTTAGGAGGCTGAGGTAGGAGGATGTTGAGTTTAAGGGCATGTCAAAATCTCATCTGAAAAACACAGAAAAACAACACAACTACCAAAGAAAAGATTTTGTTTGAGTTAATGTCCTAGAATTCAAAACATTTCCATGTAAAAATATCAAACCACCTCATCCTAAGATACCTTTTTCCCCTTTCTTAATATGCTTCTAGAAACACCTATCACACATAAATGCAACCAGGGTTTCAATCCTACATACGTGATTATTCCCTTCACATGGACACATCTGAAGCAGTCATTAGGATATGAGCTACATCCTAAATTTTGCAGTAACTCACTCCCCAGGGGCTCTGTAATATTATTCCAATGTTATTTCAATGCTTTGAAAAAAGATATGGGGCTGAGGGGGGTCTAACTAAGGTGGCTGCACTTGTCCACTATCCAGCGCCAGAGCAAACAAACAGAAACCCCCGCCCCCCACACACAACAGGCGATCTTCAAAGACTACAGCTGTGACTTACAAGAGATGACATTTGAGCGTTCTGGAGCATAAACTGCATCTGCTGGGCGAACATGGCTGCAGCAGTCTTCTGTTGAATCAGATTGTTCCTCCCATTAATTTCCAGCTGCGTTTTTAAGTGCTGAGGAGGGTGAAGGTACTTGCAGTTCTCTCGAGTGCACCGACCCTAGTAGTGAAGAATGAGATAAACCTTCTTTTAGTGTCTCTCAAATTGCAGTATAGTTAAGGAAAAATAAAAGCTAACTTATTAAACTTTTATCCTGTACAAGTGACTGTCAAAGGCATAAACCATGAAAGATTTCATTTACTTTCCATAGCAACTTTGTAGAATGGATGCTCTTATAATCCTCATGTTTCAGGTGAGGAAAGTGGGACAAGAAGAGGTGAAGTGATTGGTGCCTATGGATGCAGTCAACATGTGAACTGGAGCTAAAACCCATTTGGTTTGGTTCCAGAGGTCCACTTTACTTTGATAAGTTTCAAATTTTATTTAGAACATAAAATATTAGAAATAGTATACCATAAAACTAAAGGATGAATTACAAATTCACAATGAAATCATCCAATAGGAAAAGTACAATTACACCTATTTTAAATAAGATTTGGATTCGGATTTATATGTACAAGCAATTAAGACGAGGTAGAGAAAGTATTCAATAATCACAAATTTAAATATATAAATTCTGGATTCCACTACTTGGGACAGTGAAGACTCCAAAATCTTATTTTCCCCAAACTTTTATGATGTGAAAAATATCCTGAAATCCACTAACATTCTGTTAATCAAAGAATAAATGTGGAGGCCTGGCTCTTGAGTTGCTATTTAGGTTCTGGAGGCAAAGGCATTAGGTCTCTTGGCTACTTAACCAAAATATATTTGGGCTTCTCACATATTTCAATGTTTTATGGGTGATTTAAGCATTTTCATTACAGGATAATATGTAAATTCCACAAAATCATACATGCCTTTGAGTCCAGCATGGTGGCTCGTGCCTGTATTCTCAGTACTTGGGAAGCAGAGGCAGGAGAATTGCTATAAATCTGAGGCCAGTTTGGACAACAGAGTGAGACCATATCTTAAAAACAAAACAGCCACATGCCTTTTATGTCACCTAAATGCTGACACAGCTGCTGATTATGTGGTAGCAGAGAATGTCACTGGACAAGTTGTTTATTGCAGTGTCACAATATGGGCTATTATTGTATCCAGCTACGAGCACTGCAAGCAGCAACTAATGATCATCGTGTTTGAGTTACTAAATCCACCATAACTCCTTTAAGATAAGCACAACTGCAAGCTAAACATTTTCCCACAGATGCTACGACTCTGCACAGTTCATGAGGTTATTGGGGAAGGAAAAAGAGGGAAAAAGGTCTGGTTTTTCTTTTTTCTCTTTCTTTTCTTTTATTCTTTCTTTCCTTTCCTCTCTCTCTCTCTCTCTCTCTCTTCACTCAAGAGTGCCAGTTGCTAAGGCCACCTGAATTTCTAGGAGAAAAATCAGTTAGTTTACCAAGTGTTTTTATTCATATTTATCCTTTTTTTATCATGCCTAAACGGCATATGCAATCACCTCTATATTTAGTTAACTTCCTATGAAAACATTCCTAGTTTCACTGAGAATCAAGGTATATCCTTCAAAACTTTTCCAGAGCTACTTATAATGCAAACCCAAATGCATTGCAACTGCTGTTTTGGAGGAAGGTTCTCATTAATTTTAATATATATGCATATATTATTTTAATGTCATGTTCATTGCACATATTCACAGCATAGAGTGTGATATTTCACTACCTGTATACAATGTGTAATGACCACATGAGGATAATTAGTGTATCACCTTATGTAGTTATCATTTCTTTGTGCTGGGAACATTTCAAATGCTGTTCATTTAGCTACTTTGAAATGTGAAATTAATTGCTGTCAATCATAGTCATCCTACTGTGCTACTACTACACATCAAAAGTCATTCTCCCTATTCAGCTACACTGCTGTACCTGTTAACCACATCAAAGCACTGGGGTCAGATGGCTCTATTACATTTCATGACCCACAGTGACTATCATGACCCTACTGAGGAGGGCCAGGGTTATAGAAGTTGGGGTGAGGGGACAATTGTGTATAATCTGTATATATATATATATATATATATATATATATATATATATATATATATATATATATGATGGGAAAAAGTTTTTAAAAACCTAGTGTGAAAAATTGAAAGATAGTGTTTTCTGTCAAGTTTTTACTTTTTTTATCTTATTGATCAGTTTATTTTAAATCAAATTCAAATGATTTATAAGATCTAATCAAGTTCCTTTATATATCTCAGAGTCCCAAGAAAAGAATTTATAGGAAGTAAGAATTGGAAAGTTAATACTTATGAATTTTACAAATAGCCTAGGAAAAGCTATATAACTTCTGCATATATAAGGACTGTACAGAAATTGTCACCTATGCTTAAAATCACATTCTTGAGGGTCTTTTTCCATGAGGATACCCCAGGGGAAACCTTAAAAATCATTTTCTGTATACCATATTTTTAGTGAAGGCCAGAACAGTCACAGGGATTAGATGGCCTGGACCCTCCACACCCCACCCTCCACTCACATAACTGAGGTTATCTGGCTCAAAATCCATCATAGCACTTGGTGACTGCCACGGCCAGGCATACTAGTTTATGCTTCTACTTCAGTCTTCCTGCTCCTCCTCCTCATCCCAATAGGAAAGATTTCCCCAAGGCTCAGGTTTAAATCATGTGCTCTCTTCGCTCATCCCCTTTCCCTGGGGGAAATGGAGTTGTTCCAACATTTCATGCAGCCCTGCAATTGTCCAAATCTTAAATTTCTCCCTGGCTCTGACCTCTCTTCTGAATTTCAATCCTTTTCATTACCAGCTGCAGCTGCATTTGGAGATCCTGCCCCCTAACCAGGTCTAAATATCTTACTCCTGATCTTTGTCTATCTTTCATCTTGCTGCATACTCACATTCGGGGCCATTGCATCAATCCCTATGGTTTGGGGTGATTACATAGCAACAGTGAGAAGATAAATCAGGTAGCTGCTGAGCAGCTTGGCCTTAGGATTCCAAAGCCTAGATAGCTTATGAAGACAACACACATAACTAAAGAATGAAGTTTGTAACCCCTCTGCAGAAGGAAAAATAAGTTCATAAATACTGTCTTTCATATTCAGGCATTCCAAACAGTAGATTATTTTTCAAAAGAGAAAGGAAAAAAGAATAATTGGGAGTTTAACACTTATTACAATTTATAGACTCTTAACATCCTTTACTGTAATCAAGAAAGGGAAAGAACAAAGGGAGGGAACACAGTGTATTCAGCACATTGTTTTACCAACCCAGAGATAAAAAATTGAACATGGTTTTGTGATTTTATATCACTGCTTGTTCCAAATAGTAACTTTTCTTAAGAATTTTTTTCAAGAAACTAATGATATTTTTACAAAGGAAAAACAGTTCACAGGAATGAAAAAAAAGAAAATTACACTTTAAAAATTACATCAAGTTGGGCTATAAAGCTAAAGCATGGGATATGAGGCAGCAAGAGATTTAAAGGAACTTATTTATCTTAGTTATGAGATTTTACTTGATTTATAAAGCATTCTTTTTTGAATGACAGAATCCATAATTTAATTCTATAACAATGCAAATGCACTCCAATACCACCTTACCAGAGACTGCTGTTTATGTTAAAGAAAGCTTATAAAATAAAAATAAATCTGCATTTTCTATAAAAACAATAGTTTAGAAGACCAAGTAATTTAATATCCATGTTATCTGTGGAAAACACTGTTACAAAAGAAAACAAAGCCTTGCATGTCTTTTAAAGCTGACTTCAGAACTCAGGATAATGCATTTATATGCTGAACACTTGGTGATAATAAACCTCTAGATAGGATTCATTCTTCAAGAGGTCCAGATTTAGTTGTCAGCTAAAATCTTTTAATTAGCATGGTTGAAGGTACAAATGTTGTTTTTGATATTTGGTAACCCTTGATTTTCATCCTTAGAAGAATAAAGCCTCTGGCAAAGTACATAGAACAAGATGGGGTGTGAACGGAGGAAGGAATGTCCCAGCCGAGTATGTATTCCACACTATTCCTATCCTTTGGAAAACCAATGACTATGGACTAGAAAGGTTCCCATGAGGTCCCTAGGTCAGCTAAGCATGCTGGGTGGGGTATGAGGTACCCTATCACAGCGAATCCATATTAGCCCCCAAACTATCTTGGGTCTGAAAATATAACCGCTGGGCTGAAGATATGGCTCAGCAGTTAAGGCACTTGCCTGCAAAGCCTAAGGACCCTGGTTCAATTTCCCAGTACCCAGATGCACAAGGTGATTCATGTATCTGGAGTTTGTTTGCAGAAACTAGAGGTCCTGGCATGCCCATTTCTCTCTCTCTCTCTCTCTCTCTCTCTCTCTCTCTCTCTCTCTCTCTCTCTCTCTTTCTCTCTCTCTCTGCTTTTCTCTCTTAAAAACAAATAAATAAAATATTATTTTAAAAAATAACCCCTTGTTTGTTTCCTTAGCTCATTGTGTTCTGATCTAGACCCAGAGGGTCATCATTGCTATTTTTTAAAGTAATTGGGTAGTGCCATAAAGTGGTAAGCCTATGGCAGTTGGCATCCTTTGTGAAAAAGCATACTGTATCCTAAAAACAGAAGCTAAGGCTAGCCACCACATGTAAACCAAACGTCTCCCCAACCAACTAATATGCACACAGAATTGAAAAAAAAGTGCAAAGCCACTTATGCTTGCCTCAATTTCCCTTTCTTTCTACTTCTTTTGGCCTTAAAAACATGTCATTCTCATCTGGTCTTTCACTGTTACTAAGTTAAGAAAATAGCAAAGTGATTTAATAGGAAAGTGGTTCTTCACTGAAATAAGTGCACTGATGAGTCTTCCAGCCCCCTTTCCCACCTACTGTCTCTGAAAATGTAAACTAAAAGCAGCAGGGGGAAGGAATGGCCTATGACATTTGTGAATTTACATCTACACCAAAAATTTGATAACGACAAAGGAGAAAGTTACAGAGCATTTATAAAACCTCCCAAATTCAATCTATTGCCTTTTTCATACCTTCAGGCTTTTCACAAGGGAATAAAAAGCCTTTGACTAAGAGAGAAAAGTAGCATTGTAACAATTCAAATACTACCTAAGTCTTGAGTTAGGAGAGTCAGTCTATCAGATAACAAGGCTTACCATGCACTCCTTGGTAGAAAAACTCTGTGAAAAGTACTTTTAATGTTCATGAGAAAGCTCTACCATCCATCAAAATAAGAAAGGGACCCTCCTAGGAAGCTGAAAACTACCCTTTGCCAGTCACAGTATCTTAACAAAAACAGCTGTTTGCAGAATGACTTGCTTCTTCAAATACATCTGGAGTTATGGATGTGGGAGGTGGTGAACAAAATATCCTCTCTCAAATACAATTGTACCTGGCTTACCTTTTCGATGACATAATCTCACGACCTGTCAGACCATTAAGAATTAAAAGTTAAATGGTGAAAAAAAAAGTTAAATGGTGAACAACACACCACAAGATGATTTGTACATAAAGAAAAAATACTGTTGTACCATTTTAATGGTCAGTGGTTAATTTAAAAATATCTAATTGGCCATGTCCCACCGTAACATCATTATGTTTATAGGTATGGCTTCTCAGAGGACAAGACAGTGAGTTTAGGATTTCAGATCTTTAGCACTAGATGTCTGGTTCCTGCCACCATCTGAGACTTATTGGAACTAGGAAAAACAGGGAAAGACAAAAGACGAGGCATACATGGATCCAAGTTGAGTGTTAGCCAGATATCAGCATATTAATAGCAAATATCTCACTTTGCTTCTCTTAGAGTTCTGTCTTTTCAATACTAGAGATAATATGCATCACTTTCTCCTCTAAATACTGTATTGCTAATCAGTACTGATATTGCAAAAAAGATTATCCCTAAACTTGCACATAACCATAAAGATTTTAAGTAAAATAAAGGTTTTAAATATGAGATGCAGGTCAGAGATCAGGGGGAAAAGGTTTTGATAAACATTTCCTGAATATGAAAGCCAAATTAATGAGGCTGAAGACAGACCACCATGGAGTGGACCAACTAAACGGTCCTCAGTGTTGAAGTCAGCACTGTATCCCCCTTGTTGGATCCATGCTTTCTTGACACAACCCACAGGCACATACCAGGGCAATAATGGCTTTTGAGTAAAGCAGCTATCTATTTCGTGTGACTAGGCAAGAAGCTGGGAGAACAGTAGAAGAGTTTTTTTTTTTTTTTTTTTTTGGCCTGTCTCAAGAGAGCTTGCTTTTAAGTTGTGT
Source organism: Zapus hudsonius (assembly GCA_004024765.1). Taxonomy (NCBI): domain Eukaryota; kingdom Metazoa; phylum Chordata; class Mammalia; order Rodentia; family Dipodidae; genus Zapus; species Zapus hudsonius. Next base: position 47,567 of record PVHP010007860.1, read on the forward strand.
CCTCCAAAGGACTCAGGGAAGATTAGATTCATCAATTCTAGTATAGCCCTCTAAGATAATTTCATTCCTAGGATTGTAACAATTTATGGCTGATCCAGATTTGAAGGAGCATCTTGTACACCTTTATCTGACAGAGAAAAAAAGTAAAGGCCAAAGGGGTGAGGTAATTTTGTACTTAGTAAGCACAAAAGTCAAGTTTCCAGGCTCTTGCCACCCAATATGGAGTCTCTGCTCAAATGATTATCTCTGTAAGAATTTTCCCACCTCCATACAGCCACAACACATAAGTCTGCTGAACTTTGGGACTACACTTAGAAACCCACTTGTTCCTGTTGCTATCACCTTTCATGAGCTCTTTCCTCTCTCCAAAAAAGAGAACAGTCAACACAAGACAGAGGTGGGCTCCTTGTTTCTTCAAAAAGAAACCGGTATCCCATTTATGTCTAAAAAGAACTAGCTCATCTGCTACTTTTTTCTAGGGTTATATATAACTATCTTGGCTGAAACATCTTGGTAATTTAGTCTGATAGAACCAGAAGTGATACAAATCACGGGAGACACAGTCATAACCTCTAATTCTAATTGCAGGGGTCTCTAGTCTCCAACTCCTGAGTAGAACCCCACTGGTTGAATTAAAAAAAAAAAACACCCAGCAGTAGATCTCTATCTAATAAGCACCTGGGCTGCCCAACGGGGGAGCTCTGCATTTCCAGGGTCAATTTACAACTGCTCCTCTAGCTGCCCCACCCTACCCAGATTTTCTCAGAACAAGCTGTAGGTCAAATTCCCTGAAGCTACTTAGACAATGGGTTTGGGAAAAGAATCAGAGCAGGTGGAGCCTCCTAGTGGCTCTCTTCTGCATCTACTAATGTATCCGTAAAAATACTCTGCCCAATTTCAGCTTCACTCACATTAAACATTTCTTTTCGAATGATCAGGAGCTTGAAATTTTTCTTTGAAAGTTTTTGGAGCAGCAAATAACAGTGAAACTTCTGTTTGCTGTGCATGTGCAAAGCAAGCATGCTTCACCAATCTCCTCAATCTCCTATCCCCTCCACCGCAGGTAACATTGTTTTTTACCCTAGCATTAGCGAAACACCTTCAATCATTTTAGAAAAAAATATTAGCTGAATGGGTAGTCCGTAATAAGCTCATTGTGAATGAATCATATCTATTTATAAAATAGCCAGAATCAAACTAAACTCCAAAGAGAATGAAACACATTGTTGCCAAGTTATCAAAAGTCAGGAAGCATTCCTGATGGTAACGATTCACACAAGCTGGCTTTAGGGCCGCTCGTGGTGGCTAACATAAAGTGCCATAAGATACAGAAAATTTAATCTATTACTCCAAGGAACAAAGCACACATAAAGCCATGCAATCACATTGGTAGTGACTAAACAGACTTTGTTATGAGACGCCATAAAGGTCTGGGGTCTCATTCTATCTCTCTTTCTCACCCATAAGTTAAATCTTCTACACTACAGTCTCTTCACCTCCTTTGTCTGGGTTCCCCATTCAGCATCTACCATAGCAATTAGGAAGCCAGGACAAAAAGAACACCAGCTGCTTGCACCCTTTATTCCCGGCTAGGGCTTCTGCTTTTAATTCTATCTAGGGATGTTAATCAGATAAAGATACAAAACTCTCATTTAAATTTGAAGTTCAGAGAAACAGGGAATATTTTTTAATTATGCTCCATCCAGTATTTTATCTAGCAACTCTCCTTCTCTGCTCTAGGCTGGTAAGTTGAGCTAAATAAAGTCAAAACTTCCAAATCATTTTACCCTTTTCACCATAAAGTCCTGAGAAGTTCCCTCCACAGAACTGATCAGCCTATGATCAGCAGACCAATCACCCAGAAGGAACACTAAGCCCCAGCTTACCTGACCAGCTGCAAGGAACTGAAGGAAGTTGACTGTTGGACAAGGCAATTTGTTCACTCCACAGCTCCTCCTACCACAAGCTTCACACCAATCACCCTGTCAGCCACTCTACCTTCCCACCCACAATGGCAAAGCTGCACACTTATTTATTTGTATAGTTAAATATCCTCACTGCTTGCTGGAGTGCCCCCTGTAGGTTAGGAGGAGGAGCATGGTGTGTGACATATGTAGGTATTTATTTATGTGTTCATTGATTTATTTATTTTACAGAGCTAGGAATGGAACTTGGGCTTCCTGCATGCCAGACAAGCACTCTACCCCTAAGAAGCTATACTCCCAGCCAGACACCAAACTTATGTAACAAGTTTCTTTTAGCACAGTTAAGTACTACATAAAGATGAGACTTTTATGATTTTTTAAGGTTTTTATTTGAAGGGTTGAGGAGAGGTTGAAATAGGACAGGTGAGCCCTTTGTTATTTTCATCACTGTCTGTAGACTACTCAAATTCAAGCAAAAATCATTAATTCCCAGGAAAAAACTGCTTAGAATCCTGTTACTCTATGCACACAGAAGATTCATTCAGGTACAGATCAAAACACACAGATCAACAGCCACTATTTGCATCAATGCTTGATTACTTCTATTGAGTCAATGCTTGATTACTTCTATTAAAAGAGAGGGAGACACAAGGAGCATGGCTAATCAATTTCAGATAAATGACAATCCATAATAGCCCCACATTACTGAATATTTTTACATACACATGTGATATATACATGTATGTATTTATATAATTGAAGACGTAACAATCAAGAGTATTTAGGACTCAATTACTAAACGCAAAGCTGAATTGATTTCTGTTCATTAAGAATAAAGTCTTTTTCATTGAATTTATCAAAGACTCAGAATTAGTAAGGTCAGAGTGAATGAAATTCTACTATGTTGGGGAATTTTGTATGTCTGTAGACGTATCACAGAAACATAAACTGATATAAAACTTAAAAAGCAACTTAAAATCTTTTATTCCATCACTTGCCAGAGTATGTAATACAGACCACTAGTTCTAAAACAAGATCATCAAAAACTAGGTCTCCTGATCGAAAAGTTCAGGAAAACGACATATTGCGTTCCTGCCTCAGCAATAATTCATAAGCATATACAAAGTCTCCACATGGTCTTCAGTAAGTCAATCTGCTTTTTCTTGCTAACTCAGCATTTACAACATTGTATTTCCCCCTATATAGCAAATGCCCACTACCATATTTCCTATAGAGGGCCCTCATGAAAATACTGGGCTAGCTTATCTTCCTAATGCTCCAGGGAAAGAAACTGAAGAGAGCTCACAACTCTATGGGTCGAGGTTGCTTTTCTTCACTCTTTCATTTCAATTTCTCTCCTAAAAAGAAAGAAAGCTCTCCAAAAAACTAGACTTTTCATTTGCACTATTTCTTCCCACAGCTGATCTTCCCAAAGCTGACAAGATAGACATGTCTTCCTGAGACTGCAGCAAAATAACACGCCTCTACCACTTTCCCAGCACTCCTCTTCAGAGCTCTCAGCTCCATCAGAACTTCTGTCACAGCTGCTGCACCTTTCTGTGATTTGAAGGCTTCATTCAGTAAAGTTTTAGAATAAGAACTTCAAGCTGCCATGTCAAACTGGATCTTGTACACTGGGACTTCTGTCCCTTGAAAACAAGTCAGTTATTCCAGTTTTTCCATAACTTAAGGGTCTTCAGTAAAATTTAACTGTACTAAAACTTAGGGAGTAGGAAGGCATTTGGCAATCCTCGCAATTCTAATGGGTTTTTGTTATGTGCTAGGTTTCAACTTATGGGGCTTCCTCTTGGCAAAATTAAATTTTATGTCTCTAAGTAAAAGGAAAGTTTCAAACAAGGATGTAATTTAGACAAATATCTTCTAATCATGTAAGAAGCCCATATAATGAAAAAGCTGCTAATTACTGTTCACATTTAAACAAGGTAGCATTGCAGGGCTCAGTCTGCTGCTAATACCAAACACAACAATGATATCTTGAAATCCAGCCACCTATCTATCCATCCAAATGTTGTATAGTAAACAGACACAATTCATAAGTGTGGTATCATATTACAATTTGCTAGTGGCTTTATACACACAGAGACACAGACGCACACACACACGCATGCACACACACTGATAATTGTACCAAACACACTTACTGAACCCTTTGTATTAACTTTTAAGTATACACAATTTAGAATGACATACAAATCTCAAATAAAACTCTAAGTATACTGTACATTTAAATAAATTGGCATTTTTAAACCAGTGATGCATCTAAAATACATCTGATAGAAAATCTTTTACAAAAATAAAATTTTATTCTCCTTGGCCTGAACATCTATGAAGTATATTAAGTTTCATGCAAAATGTGTCTAGGAGATAAGAACTGAATTGACAATTTCTAAATGAAAGTATTGCAATTACTTTTCAGAAATACGTGTTTTCCAATGGTCCTCTCCAGCCCTAATTCAGTACATACAGCAACCTCATTAAACTCGCATGCTGCTTTCAGTGAGCAGTTATTATTTGACAATGATGAAACTGTTCCTAGTACTAAGAGAGACCTAAGCAAGGCCATCTACAAACAATGTAACTAGAACAGGGATTAGTTTAAGTACAATAAAGAGATTAGAGAAGCTATTTTTTTTGCTTTAAAATAAATCAATCCTTCACCCATAAATGTCTCATGTCCTTATGGAGAAGAAGTTGAAATATGGCCACTGCAAATTCCAAACAAGGAAAAAATAAAACAAAGCAAAGACCAGAGAGAATTAATTAACCTTGTTTAAAATCTACCCATTTTACTCCCCAAGTCAATTGAGTGACTTATGCTGGAACACAGCATATTGGACGACTAGTGCAATTGCAAGGATGCAATGTTCTTTAAAAATTAAGCACAAAAAATTCTTCATGCTGTAGTGATAGTATGATGAATGGAATCCTTGTTTTGAGGAGGGACAATAAATAGAGTAAATCTACCCTAGCTCCATTGTGTTTTCACTCAAAATCAGGATAAAATTCAAAGACATGTCTTTCTGAAAAATGAAATGAAATGAAACTTTACATCTCCTATATAAAGTAAATCAAATTGCAATCTAGAAACTATTTCATAAATTATAGTAAGATAAGCTAGATAGTGTCAAATATTAGTGTGTCAGGCTTTCACATAACCATTTATACTAATGATAACTGGAACATCTGTTTGGTCTTACACTGCTTCATGTTTTATACTGAGTTTGTATACTAGATTCTATCATGTAAGGTCAAACGATCACTCAAATGTTAACTAATTCATACTATTTATAAGTGTGCTGGAGGAAACTTGAATAAACAGGTTATGTTACTTGCCATGTTACACATATTTAGAGACTACATTGTCCATTAATATAATTATAAGTCATTTGAAGGATTTATATAATTGTGTGAACTGATTTTTGGTTTTTGTCTCATTATTTAAGTCCCATCGTGGACTCAGACTCATAATCTCTCAGCCTCAGCCTTCACTGGCTAGGATTAGAGCTGTTTGACCACATCCAGCCAGCTTACATTTTTTCACAGCCTGTTTATCTGAATATCAGCAGCTAACTGCATTATGTATTTACCATGTACCAGGAACTGGTCAAAGTGCTAGATATACATTATCTCCTCGACTCCTCACAAACAAGGAAACTGAATCCCAGAGAAGTGCAGAAGCATGTGCAAGCTGATAGAACTGAAAAGCATAGCTTGAACTTTTACCTATAAACACTCTGCAGCAAGAATTCATACTCTGAAGATAACAATACTTAGTTGCATCTAATACATTGGTACAGCTAAATTGATGAATTGGTTCAAATAGCTCTACTGGCAGAGCCTCCACATCCACTCTAGCAAAGACTAAACATTAGCTAATAAGTATGCTCAGAAGTGATTTAATATACAAACGTACAAGTGGGATATTTGATGAGTACCAAGAGATCTTGGTAAATTGAAAACAAATAGACAATATAATTGAGTATTAAAAACAGCCTTCCTATGGTACAGTAATTGACATGGAAGTCCAAGTGTTTCTGTAGTATGTGGATCTAAAATCCTTTGGGCATATGCCCATGAGTGCTATAGCTGGGCCATACGGTAGTTCTATTCTTAGTTTGTTGAGAAACCTCCCATACTTATTTCCATATTGGTTGCATCAGTTAAATTTCATGTCAGCCATGTATAAGAATTTCTCTTCCCCCACATTTTTACTAGCATTTGTTGTCATTTGTTTTCTAGTTTTAATAATTATTTTATTGCTTAGTTATTTGAAAAGAAAGAGACAGAGAGAGACAAAAAGAGAGAGAGGAGGCATGTGCCTGGGCTTCTTGCCACTGCAAACGAACTCCAGACACATGGGCCACCTTGTGTATCTGGAATCAAACCCAGGCTGTCTGGTTTTGCAACAAAGTGCCTTTAACCTCTGGGCCATCTATCCAGCCCTCATTTTTTTTTCTTGATAATCATTCTAACTGGGGTGAGATGTAATCTCAAAACAATTTTAATTTCATGTTTCTGATAAATAAGGATGTTGAATACTTTTCCAAATAATAATTGACCATTTGTATGTCTTCTTTTGAGAAGAGAACCATGATAAGGGAGGAAGATATCTAAAGAGAGATGGGAAGGTTAAAAGAGAGAGAAAGAGAGTAAAAGAACATATATAACATGAAAGCAGGTGGAATGGGAGGAAGAGAACCAGCAGGATGGGTAATGGGGAGGGTAGGGGTGATCAAAAACAAAGAATAACAATGTATATGTATGAAAATGTCACAAAAATCCACTACTTCATATGCTAACTTAAAAATTAATTTAAAAGGAAGAAATATGAAGTAACAAACCTTCCATCTGTCCTGAAGTAGAAAAATTAGCACAATTACATCCTCTCTCAACACAAATAGGGGAAGTAAATGTTTGAAGCACTTTGAGAGTTGGTTTAGAAGAAGTAATGCTCAATTATCAGGAGTTGGGGCATAGGAACTTAAGCACATGCCACCATGACCTGGTAAAAGGAACCCTATGGAGATACAGAACCAAAGAAGGCAGTAGGATTGGAGAAAAGAAAAAAGCTCCACTGTACAAATTGTGACTGTCATTACCACTTTAACGGAAGACTCATCAAAGCACACTTTTGCCCATTGGAAGCAGGCTGACTGATCACTAACATTTGAGTACTGTATATTCGACATCCTTAAAAAGCGAAGCAAGAATCCAAATGAGGACAAAAGTCCGACCTTGTTTTAAACAATAGCTCAAAGTGTTTCTTTCTGAAGCATTTCATTCTTCTATGAGCAAAGGCAAACAACACCTCATATCAAGTACACACACAATCTCACAAAAGACCATCCCAACTAAAAGCTCAGCCACAATGGGGGCTTCATTGAAATGACCCCAAAGTAGATTTTCAAATACAAATGAGTAGGCAGCTGCATCATGTAAAATAAACATGCCAATACCGCACACATACCAACACCATGATTTAACATTTAGGTTGCTCCACAGCTTTTGGAACAATGTGATACAGATATTTTGCTGATGTAAGAAAAAGAGTAACAATAACAAACCTCTTCATGTAAATAAAGTCTTTGGAAGCAGGTCCAAACTGTTTTGATTTGGATCTGGAATGTCCACCAAAGGGCCTTGCTACCCCAGATTGAGACATTATTGTGGAGGGGGCAGGGAGAGTGGAAACTTCCAGATATTGGGCCAGTTAGAGGAGTGATATCATTAGGAGTGTGCCCATGAAGCTAAGC